>VYZQ01007682.1:0-24678 GCA_013400655.1 Mystacornis crossleyi | reverse complement strand
ATGTTGTTTGGTTACATGCCAGAGGATCTGAACTAAAGCTCTTTTCTGCCTTGACTTGGCAAGTTGGATGTGTTATTGAGAGCACAGCGGTTCAGCCTGTCTGCAACTCTCAAACTCCACATGCACATTCAAAAACTGGAAGGTAGTGACCACAATGCTGTGGCATCAGAGAGCCCAGCAGCACACAAAGTGTCAGCTCATGAGAATAGAGGTGGTTCCTGCTCTGGGGTAGCACAGGGTAAATAGTGCCCAGGATGACTGAACACTAAACACTTGACAATAATTAATCTCCAAGAAATTACATTGGATAATTCATGCATCGTTTGCACCACAGGAAAAGGGGAATTTGAAGTACTTTCATGGAGAACAGTAACTTGAAAAAAGGAGTCCAAGCTGCAGAAAAAGCAGGCAATGGAGTCCTGAGGCTTGATTCCTTACGAAAACGGAAATAAATAAGCCACTGCCCTTGTTCAGGCCAAGAAAACAAGGCTGACATACTAAGCAATGAAGATCAATCATCTGGGACTGCTGTCACCTGTAAGAGTAGTTCACAAATCACAGAATATTGTGAGTTGAAAGGGATTCTCAAGGATCATCAAGTCCAGCTCTTCAGCAAATAGCCCATACATGATCCTAGAGACTTGCATGAAAGTGGGGGAAAAGCAAGCACCAAGATGTCCTTTAAGGGGAGGTAACAAGAACAACAGAAAGCAGAAGACTGCATGAACTGGGACAAGTACCAATAGATTTCTGCTCCGTTTGGAGCAGGAGGTCTTCTGACTGTAATATAAAAGGAGCANGACCCAGAATGTGATTAGAATGCTCCTTCATGTGTGACTGAGGATATTTCATGTCTGAGCTACTGACACCATAACATGAGTGGAACAGACAAAAACTTGATGATGTTGCTAATGCTAAAAAAGAAAATAAAGATACTGCTTTTATTTTTGTTGCATGTTTTATCTTTTATAGCTAATTTGATAGTTGCAAATCAGTTATCACCTCAAGGAGAAAGTCAGCCTTCACACCCAGCTAAAGGGAAACACAAATTAGCAGCACACTTGAGTACTCACAAACCCTCCTGTACATACCCTTCTGCCAAGGATCTGGTTGATAGCTGCACTTTCTTTCAGAGTACACTCTGCTACGACGTTTGCTCTCATTTCTTTCATGTACAACATGAAAGCATTCAGAGGTTTCTTAATATGAGGTCTTTTTGGCTCTTGTTCTTTTCTCTGTTCATGCTGAGGCTTCCTAAAACGTGGTTGGGAAAGGGAAAGGAAAGAAAAAAAAGCATTAATTTGACCCAACCTAAAAACATCCAATGGAAAATTACTAACTTGTGGTTACAGTAGCACTTACGTAGTAAGAATGAGAATTTCAGTGGTCACGTCCCATCCACTTTCATATCTTTTAGTTTAATACTCAGGGAGGACGTCAGGTTGACATTCTCTAGCAAGTAACATTTCATCTGTGAATCTGCTCCAAATTCATCACTTGTCTCAGTTCTCTTTTTGAAAGGCTATGCATGGTACCCTAAAAGACCACTGCCATAGGCAGGAGAAGAGCTTCTCATCCCCTTTTTTCCTAGGCTTTTTGCCTTTGAGTACTAAGCACTGAGACTACTTTTTACTAGTGAATTTTGCAGGTGAGAACTTTTCCAGCAGAAGTTGGTGAGTTCACACTCAATCACCAGTCACAGCTGGATAGGTCCATGATTATGACTGAATCAAGACGGCTGTTGCCAACAGCTTAAAAGTGCTGGACTGGAATGAAAAATGGCTTCTCATTACCCTTACAAAACAGTAGCCCACAGTTCCTGTTTTAGTTATAGGAGAAGAGTTAAAATTCAAAGAGGTCGTGAAAGACACTTTTTAAAAAACATCCTTGACTCCTCTTCAAACATTTATTCATTAAAGGCTAGTGCAGAAAGGCAGACTCACACATGCATTAGTTCACTGTCGTTGTGCAGATGTTCTTGTTTTACTTGAGGTGTTACAATAGCTGGGTGAGGGATTCCAGTTGTGTGAGGGCCTGGAGGACCAGGAATCATGTGATGCGAAAACCTAAAAGAGAAAACAAAGCAAGGTCTGTAACCCCACTGAAGACAGGCATCAAACATTTATGACAGCAGCAGGACACTCTAAGAATGCAAATGCTACAGAGCTTGCAACGAAGACAACTCTTACAGAGCACATGAAGAACATTTGGCTAAGATTTGTGCATTGTAGCCCAATTATTCAAGAAAAACAAACAAATCAGTCAACATTTTCATTGTAGAGAAGTTATTTTATTACCTTTCAGGCAAACACTTTTAGCAATGCACACCAGAAATATTTAATGTTTATACTGTTGCACTGTCTAGAAATAAAAATACACATTTCTTAACCAAAAAAATATAGTTCCACACCAAGATATAAACATTCTTGAAATATCCACCACCAGCCAATGCAAAGGAGGAAACTGCCATGCAGAAACAAATAAAATGAAAGAAGAGTCTTTTCAAGAAGTCCCTGGTGGCGCTCTTTGCTTTTCAAGGTACTTAAGGTAAAAGATTTTAACATCACTTCATCTGAACCCACTATTCTTACGTCAAATGCTTAAAATAAACTTTCGAAATTCCTGCATCTTGGATGAAGGATGGGAGCAGGGAGAGATTTTTGTCCTCACTGAAGCTTCCTTTCATTTGTACAAGAAGGAAAATGGAAAATAAAACCAAAATACCACTAACTGAATAATCCCACCCTACTAACCCAGGTCATTCTCAAGGACAGCTGAGAGAGATCTTGAGGGTGCTGAGCATTGCAAGCTCAGGCACAGCAGAAAACCTGCATGCTGTATTTTAAACTGGTGGAAAGTACTGTTAACATCAAAAGCAAGCTCATGCTCCAAAGTTTTGCTGAACGAGTGATGGCTAAGGAATGGCATCCAGCCTCTCTTGTCACCATGCCTTAGTCCCCTTGTTGCCCCTTTCCTTCATGTGATCAAAATAAAGGAAACACAAAGCACCGTAATCAAATCAAGTTATTTTATCATGGAGAAAGAATGGGTTTTCTTCCCAATCACCCTGACAGGCACATGCTTATCATTCCCCTGTAAAGAAGGGAAGGGACAGTGATAATCCAAAGGAGCCCACACACAAAGAAGCAAAAGGACCTACCACTTATCAAATGGCCTGCCTTAAATCCCTGTGCAAGAGGATGTGTCTTCTACAGGTCACAGAAAAAAACCCCAAGAATTGTATATTGCAACCTCGTGGACACCAAGCACAGGATGCAGAAGCTGTCTTTAGAACGCGAAAGCAGAGCATAGAAGGTCTGGAGTGTGTCATGGCCAAGTCTCAATTAACATTGCTTGCTTGCACTTAGACATAAAGACACAGTGCCTGAGTCACACACCAGTACAAATACTGTGCTGGCATCCCCTGCCATTAGTGGCTTTGGGCTATGAAATACCTACTTGTGAGCAAGTTTCCATACAGAGCATTACCTACATGTTTCAAGACTAATTACCAACAACTTTGAGATTGGAACTAGAGAACGCAGGCTAGAGTGACAATCCAACTGGCTGCATACTGACATGAGCAAAACCCAAGGATGCTATGCACAACACTGTGTGTTGCATCTAGAAATGAACTAATGTCTCATTTCAGATGAAACAGCTCAATTAATTGTTGACAATTCACTGGTGTTCCTCATTGCAACACTTCAGAGAATGACAAGAAAATGCTGAATGAGACCAGTGTGGGATCCAGGCAAACTGCATATACACACGAAAGTTAAATAAAAATGTATGCATACGGGTTTAGCTGACTGAAAAGCAAGCAAAGGCAGACCAAGATGCAAGCAAAGAGCAACTTGCCCTCTAATGCCAGCAGTTACTCCCCAGTCAGTCATTCACCTCCTACACCTACCTGGACATGGAAGGGTCGACTGAGAGTGAGGATGGATAGGGCTGCCTGAATCCACTCGAGATGGGATATACAGGCTGACCCTGCCTGAGGTCACAGAAGAAAGGAACCCATCAATCATACGATATGGTACTCAATGGTTACTCTAGAGTTACAAGCTCTTGATGGGAACTCAGTACTTAAATGCTTTGAACTTTCTCCCTTGCTACTGAAAGATTCCCAATCTAAGTTTCCACTGGGAAGGAAAGCAAAACAAGCAGCCTTCCTCCCCCAGGGCACACACACACATGCACACTCCTCTATTTCTATCCCTCTCTCACCTAGTTTTAGAAGCACTGAAATCAGATTTGTTAAACAAGCTCTTAGGAGAAAAGCATCTTATTCCAAATAGTTCTGCTGTAGATCAGAGCGAGAACACCAGATGGTGAATTATTAAGCTAAAAAGCCTTTTGAACAGTTTTATTAAGTCTTTGAAAACTTAGGACTCTCTCCATTAGCATATGCTATAGTGAGGTATGAGTGGACAGCTTTTCTAGGCAGAAATTTGTTTGACAAAAAAACCCACCTCAACCACGTAAAAGGCCACAGCGACACAAGTCTATCTTACTACTTAAAGATCAAACTTTGCAGTCCAGTATGAGAAGCTTGTGTGAAGGTTTTCCCTCCTTTACACTCCCACATATGCATAATATTTTGCCACCAGTCCATCATTTGAGGAGTTTAATATTTATCATCATCACTACATTTTGATTACTTTCAGTTCGCAGTGGTTCAGCCACGACTACAAACGAACAATCTGGAGTAGCATGTGATAGTAAAGCGAGCAAATACCGGTTCTGCCCAAACACCTCAACCAGCCAGAGGGACACCACACACATCAATCCTATTCAAACAGATGCTTATCAATTGGTCAATCAGCTCTCAGCCGAGAAAAAAAGGAAGCGGGCCTTTGTAAGGTTCAGGACACAGGTTTCACTCTTGGAGCATGTCACTGGAAATGAGCAGTGCTCAAAGGGAAGAGGAAATGAAAAAAAAAGTTGAAGGAAGTCTCAACAGCGCTACCTCACAGCAGGGAGCCGTAGCATAAGGGACAGCTGAGTATGTCCCACTGTTGGTGAGTGCTGCTGAACACATCCCCGAGTCTCGTAGGGTTGGATCTTGTCTCTCCTCTTCTTTCTCTATTCCCTCTTCCCTCCCCCCAGCTTCTGCACCAAGAAACCATTCAGAAGAAATGATTGACCACATCTGGAAAGCGCACGCTAGCTACTGCCTGGTGGCAGTGGAAGTGAGGAGACAGCTAAGCAGCAAAATGAGGTGGGGGAGGGGAAGATTAAAAAAATAGTCAGGTACTTCCATATTTTAGTTTTATATCTTCTAATTATTTGTTCGAAAAAGGCATGTGGCCTTTCCTGAAAGATATGCCAGCAATACAGCATTTCACTGTCTTCTGCTCTCTACTTTCTCTGCCTGTTGTCATCTGGATCATGTTTCCCTCCCATGGAGACATTAAAAAACAAAAAAATCTGCATCCCTCATTGCTTGGCCACAGACTAGTCACAATACAGATTCTAAAGCACTGAAATTTTGGCCAAGTTTCCTTATTCCTTGCTCCAAGAGAACTTAAGGCAAGTACATATCTAACCCACGTAGACATGAAGCACCCTGCCAAATCTATTACTCCAAAAATAGCACATTTCCTCCAAAAGGAAGATGACACCCTGAGTGGCAGCAAGAGATCATGAGAGTGCTAGTATTAGCAAGAGCAGCAAGATCTCCCAGTGACAGAGGCTTCCCTCCATACAGAAACTGTAAAAAGCAGCAGACTACAAATGTTCGTTCTCCATTTGGGGCAGTTTCAAGATTTCCCTCCACACACACACACACTTCAAAGTTCCTTCTTACCTCCCCGCTCCCCAGTAATTGCAATTTTGTTTATTAAAATTTATATTTAATTCCTTGAGAACTGTTTTCTGCTATCTTTCCAAAAGCTAAGAGCCACAAATCTGAGCCATAAGAAACATACAGACTTCAAAGTGAAATCTACACACTTCAATTTCTGTACATGTTCAAAAAACAGATTCAATTCATTTCAAAGATCTGCATTTTTTTCATCTTTTCAACTAAAATAAAGTAGGAATTTCTTACTGGAATGACATTATTTTGTAAATGCTGCAACTGATTCCAGAATAGCAAATGGTGTGAACATGCACCTGTCTAAAAAGAAGCTAAAAAATCTTACCAGCCAAGAGGTGGTGTTATCTGTCCAACCCCCCCTGGAGACAAGGGATAGAAGGTAGGGAGATCAGGAGCTGGAGGATGCCTGGACATGCCTGTTAAAAAGCACAGAAGAATGAGTGACTTTCCCCTCAAAATGCTCCATATATGCTTTACAGTTCCCAGCTAATACTACAATGGAACTAATGCTCTGGATAAGGAATAACCACCTTCTTGGTTTGTGTTAAAAGCGAAAGACTCCAAGGGCCACCTTTAAAACAATTTGCACACAATACTGCAGTTCAAAGGGAGATACCGGAAAAAACAACGTGGAAGGAGGAAATAAATGTATGGGTAAGGACCTGTGCAAGTTTAGATCTCCTGTGAAGTGCATTAGGTGCTACTGTCCTCTCAGTGGTCTCACCAAACCTGACTGGATCTTGAGGACCTCTTCTAACACATCATGAAACAAGGGGAAAATAAAGCATTGTGAAAGAGGCAGCACAAGCAGAGCTATTAGATTAGGTAAATTGCTACTTTTACATTTTCATGGGTCCCTTATGGATTCACAGATTTTGGAAACTTGCTACCACAGAGGATCAGTGGTTAATTAAGAATCATTTTCAGGCCTGTAATGGTCACACTTGATATGATTCATTTGGCTTCCAATTGTCACTCCAGTTCCAACTAAGCTCTTCATCAAGTTGACTCCTGTGGGCTCCAAGGTCAATCTGTTTTGCAATGGTAGTATTTCATGGAAAAATAAGAGTCCCATCAGGAATGATCCATCAGCTCACATTCCCCAGAACACAGAGTCCTACAACTGCAAGAATCACCTCAAGATTAAAGCTAATCCTCATCCCAAAAGGGTCTGTGGTCTCCATTCTTCACCTAAACCTTGTGCTCCCAGGAGACGTGGAATTACAGTTGCAGAGGCCACAAAGACATTAGTTTATTTAAATGTGTTTGGGGAAGAGGGGGTGAAGCAGAAGGAATTGTTAAGTCTACTTCACATGTTAAATCAGCTGCTTTAAAAGGGTATTAAATATTTATGTGGTGACACTCCAAAGGTCCAAGACTGAGCGTGTGCTACCTTGACACTTAGTTTATAGTTTGATGTTACTGATTTATTCCCCTCCCAGTTTGTATTTAAGTCTTCTGAATTTAATTACAAAATTTGAAGAATATCTGTCAGGACTGTGTACAGGAAAGCATGGAAAATAATACCAGTGGTGTTACTGTCTCAAAAAACCTAAATTTTCAGATTTGGAACTACAACCTGAGTGAGTCGAATTTCTGACCAGTTGTCTTTTCAAAGGTAAAACAGCTGGTAGCTGACAGGAAAGGAAATACTTTACATATCCCAGGGCTTTTACATGAGAGGGAACAGTCTGAGTGGTTAAATAAAAAGAAAACCAAATAAGGTGTAGAAGAAGCCCAGCGTCTCATCTCTTACATCTCTGGTGACAACTGATGCTCCTGGAAGTGATGATATGACCTTGCCCCCGCCAGACCAAGATCTGCACAAGGACCTGGGCCACTCCTCCAGGATCTGCAGTTCTGACCCACGGAGACAACACTGCTCTCTCTTAACTAATGCACAGTTGTTACTGCTAATCCAAAACTTCTGACCCCTTATGGAGGGCTACCAGCACCTAATGCCCACAGGAGCACACATTGCTACCATATGGCCAGTGCCCTCCAAAGCAAGCTCTCTGGGGAGGGTTAAAGAAAAAAAATCATTAAAAAAAAAAAAAGTGACTGCCTTTAGGAAGGTGGTGCTGTGTGTCCATCCCAAAGTGCCTTGGGTACGAGAGGCAGTGCTGAGGGCAAGCTGCTGCAGACCCCCTTGTTGGAGGATTTTGGTGGGAGGAGGGCACCCTGGCATCAGGGCTAGGGCGCCAGGGCAGTGCCTTGTTCCAGACCCACAGTGGGAGGCGAGGACAGAAACAATGGTTGGAGGCGTTTGGCACAGGACCTGAGGAAAAAAAAAATCCTCTCTGCAGCAACTGCATGGGCTACTTCACTGCGGCTGCTCCCACACGCCGGTGGCGCCGAAACGGGGAGCATGGACGGAAAGACCACACACATCAAGGAGACCATCCCAGACAAAACCAGCCGTCTCCAGCCTGCATTATCCACATCGTCCATCGCCATCTTTGCCAGACACTGAGCAAAGGGATCAAGAGCCCATTCAGGAACACCAGAGGGCAGTGAGCTTTGTGCCTCCTGGCAGAGCCCTTCGGCAGGCTTGCGCTCAGGGATGGGGAGGTGACTGGTGGGAAGCTGGACAGGGGAGACGGTAGAAAAGCAGCAGAAGAGATGATGTGCAGCAGAAACAACAAGACAGATGTTGTTCAGTTGGGGTCTGCTTTACAGGAGTACAAAAATAAACTGGGGTAAAGGCAAAAAAATGGGGAAGGAGGGCAAACTCAGCATGCAGTAAGCAAAAACCTCTTGAGCTCACAAACTGCAGCAGCAGGTTGTGCCCCAGCTGTCACAGCCAGCTTCAGCAAGAGGTGGAAATCCCGTTCTCTTAACGCGTGGCACCCCTGGGATTTCAAGGAATGAGTGTGAATATCCTTCTCCTGGGCACAAAGGAGGAAGACAAATGAGGACAGGAGGTCTCCATTTGCTTCTTCCAAATCTGAAAAAGATATTATGTATGTATCTACAGGCCAGGCTTTCCAGGCAGAGTGCTTTTTGCATTCCCCCTCCCTAGAAAAAAACAAACAACTAACCACCAAACAGCAAAAAACACACAGAGCCACCAGGCCATAGCATTTTCTGGATATAGCCCATGTTATTATCTCCATAGCACAGCCAAAATAAAATGCAGACCTTCAGGGAAAGACAGAACAAAAAAAGTCTCTCTCCCTGAACAGGGATGACTGGGAGCCTCTTCAGATAAATGGGACAACTGCACACGTGGATGTGTGCCCAGGTAAAGCAGAGCTTCAAGATTTTGTCAACTGAGTGTCACAGCACGTGGTGGGACATGCGAGCACAGAGAGAGGCAGGGAGAGGCACCCCCCAGGACCAGTCATGGCACTGACTGGCTTCCTGCCCATGCAGAGATATCCAGACTAGAGTGAATGCCTTTGTAAACCCTCTGCTCTCTCTCCTTCCCTCCTCGTCACCAGGTCTCACATGCAGACTTCTTCTCAGGCGCTTATCCAAACCCTGGCTCAGACCTGCGACGGCCATGACCAGTCCTCCCCTTGCACCTCCCCGACATCCATCACATCCCTGCCCAGCTCCTACAACCCACTGCAAGCAAGCACACCCTTCCCAGGAATCCCTTGGGTTCTCTTGCGTACTGGGCAGAAGCTCTTGGCACAGGCTAGGCTTGACACCTTGGAGACTGTCCACTCTTCCCTGGGGGCCTGCAGACTGACCCTGAGCAGGGCTGGTCTGCCATTCCCAGATGTGGATCTAGGAGGCTTTTGTGTTTCCCTTAAGGAGACCTAGAGGTGCAGAGAAGACTGACATCCATGACTCGGACATCTAAAAAGAGGCTTTCTGCAGAAGGCAGCCAGCACAAGGGCGTTAAAAAATGTCACATTTGTAAAGCTTTTACTTGCACAGTCTTCAAACTATTTTTATGGGCAATGCTTTGATTATGCCAGCTGATATATAGAAGAATACAGACAGCTAGACTACAGAGACATAAAGTGAAAGAAAAGGTTTCAGTAACACCACTACTGAAGCACTTGTCCCCCATTTTTGGGAAGGTGAGGGATGGTTGCCCTTTCTGTATCTGCATGCTGCAAGCCTTGGGCACCACAAGAGATGGCAAAGGCTGGCTGCTGTTTATTGAGATTTTGAAAGACTTTTACGAGAAAAAGAAGCCTGAATTATCACATTAGAAAGAGCATAAAAATTTAAGCACCCAATTTAAATATCAGCATCACAGCAGAATTACCATCTCTAAAAGTGGACATATGCACCTGGAACCCTCCCTCTAAAATATTACAAATTGGTACCATTGGCTCTGTCAGCAGCACAGAGGGACCAGGACCACCCTGCAACCCCACCGTGCTGGGAAAGGATGGGCTCACCTTGTTTGGAGCTGACGTCAGAGGGGATGTGAGACGGGTGTGACCCCGGGGAAAAGTGCTCATCGCTGTAGGTAATAAGAGGGGTGAGGGGGTGAACCGCATGAGAAGGCTGTACCACGGGCACCTTGTTGGACTGCAAGAGAAGAACAAAAATAAAATTGTGTTAGTGAGGTGAGGCTTCTGCTTTGAAAAAAAGAAAAAAAAAAAAAGACATTTCCAAAATGCTATTTTAAAATATTTGCATTACTGAAGCAGGGGAAAGGGATGGACAGACATGGCATTGGAGCTAGTTGAAGGAAACCAAGTTTGATGCCAGAATCGGCATCCTCAAACCACTGGCACCCGAGGAGGGATGCAGATATTGAGGAAGTGCAGGGAAATGGGTGGGGGCCAGGAGCAGGAAGAAAGGCATTTGGGAGACATTGCGACAGGGCTGCGGAAATGGCAAATGGAGAGCTGCAGGGCAGGAGGAGCAATGTGCTGGGCAGGCAGGCTCTGTGCACCAAGGGCTGTGACCTAAGGACAGCAGAGTCAGCAGCAGTGCTGGAGAAACCCTTTGGTTACAGGAACAGCATTTAAAAAAAAGAGTTTAAAGTACAGGCTTGCCATATCTCCAGCCTTAAGAGCAACACAAGCTTCATCAACTTCCCTCTCCCTCTCCACTGCTGTCCTGCATGGCCGTGGCACGGCACAGCTGGGACAAACCCCCACCATCACCAGAGCAATGGCAAGTTTGTCCCTTGCAGTTTTGCAAACTCTGATTGAAAACTCTTCTCTGTCTACCAGGTAACTAAAAGGGCACCCTTAGAAGCCTGATTTCGTATATGAGCAGTTGGCAGTGGCCTCTCAAGGGGGTCAGTGTGAGGGGAGACCTACTGAGTGCACAGGGACAGCTGGGAGGCCTCTGACTCTGTCAGGGAGAACTCAAAGTGCTACAAAAGCCCATGAGGGTCCTGAAATGGGTGCCATAAAGTGATGTCCTTGCAGGGCAAGATGCACACTTCCCACCACCACTTCCCAGAGTGCAGAGGCACAGGGGAGGAGGCAGGCAGCATGACGGAAGGATCCTGTCCAAAATTATGGCCTTAGATCAAGGTTGCAAGACAATGGAACTCCTCAATCCTAATGAAATCCTGCATTATGAGCGCTGCTTGAAACTCAGTTTGCTCTTTCCACAGCGGAACGAGCCATAGTGATGATGCCAGCATATAACAGGCACTCCTCATTTGTACCCTGCCACTTTACCCTGCCCCATTAGCACAAATAATTATGGAACAAACAGGTTTTTAATAAAACCTCCCAAAAAAATAAAGCTATCCTTCAGACAGACACACTGACAGCATGGACAGCCTGTCAAACATAAAGAATTAAAAAAAAAAAAAAATTTAAGAGGCCAATGAAATTAATTTTCATTGAGTTCACTATTGAAATCCTGGCACAAAACAGATGTTAGGACATAGCTCCATGCACAAGTCCATAATTTTTCTGGACTTCTGGAAGCAGACGGGTTATTAAATGAACAACTCAATTTATTGTTAAGGCCGGTAGGAGCAGAGGAAGGGGAGCAAACGGGAACCAGTACAGCATTTTCCGCTTTCCTTGTTTCCAGAGCACCACCTTAAGGAACTTGCATTAGCAGGCAGTATCTTCTTAATGTCTGACCTATCCCTCCAGTCATATAGCTCAGAATCTGGTGCCATGAATTTTTGCTAAATTATGCTATCCTTGCTCTCCTCTTAATTTTACGGTTTTCAACACAGATTTGCTTTCCTGTGGGAAAGAGATAAGAACCTGAGGATTTTAATTTAAGCTTCGGCCTTGTCTTATATTTTGCAAGATGGAGAGAGAAAGCAGCACTAGTAGGTGTTTTAAAGCCAACAAGCATTAGGTCCATTTTTATGACCAAATAATAAAAGCAATATGAATTCTCAATAATATCTATGAGTTGAGTTGTAAAGGGGATAGCTCAGACTGCTATTCATCTTCCCCATCCGTATAAAATCCACAAAAAACAGATGCCAACAAATTTCAGACGATTTACAAATCGGGCCTCAGTCTTTAGCTATGAGACTCGTGGGCCAGCCCACCATTCAGTCATTACTTTATCAACAATAAACTGTATATTATGAATAAAGATAAGCAATAGATGTATTTAGGTCACACACACACACAGCTGCTAATCAGCATTAATTTCTCAAAATTTAGTAATTAACATTTTGCATTGTACTGGATGTAATTGTCATGCACGCCCCTGGTATCAGGGTTCCTTGCTTGCAGAAATCACCCGTTTATACTTAGAGCATGCCAATCCCTATACTCTCTCACTCTCCAGCATCCTGCAGATTTTATTTTATTTTCTAATTCTCGGCACCTTATCCCCTAAGCCCATGGCAGCGGCTTTCAACGGGCAAAGGAACCGTGAGAAGTCAGGAGAAAAGCAAACCGCTTGTCAGTGGGCTTAAAATTAACATATAAACGGGCCATATCTCCATTAAGAGCATTTGGGGGTCTGCAGAGCCAGAAACTGGGAGGAAAAAAGTAACAACAAATAATAGCAATAACGCAAAGCTTCCCAGCCTGCCTGCCCCACGCTGCTTTGGGAAGACCCAGGGAGCTCTGGCAGCTAAATCCTGCTGGTCAGCCCAGCGTGACACCAGACCAGGGCTCGCTGGGCACAGGCTGAGCCTCCCCGCTCCCTCTGGTCCCACCAAGATGGCCACAGTGATTGACAGCGGGAGGACACACAGGGTGACACACACAAGATAAAACCAGGAGGAGAAAGGCCTGATGACACATTTTCCAGAAGCCCGATGGACTTGAAGTGGTTCTGCCACGGCACCTGCCCTTCAAGGCAACACAGATGGGTTATCTGAGCCTTCCTCACAGAGAGGGTTCAGGGCAGGAGACCAAGACCTCGTATGCAGACCTGGATGCCCCTCTCGCCAGCCTCTCAGCCCTCCCAACCCCAGCTGGGGTGAGGGATTGTCCCCAGGTGCCCCATCCAGTCCCATGGACACTGCCCTGCACCCTTTGCCCTGAGGACATCTGGACTGGGGATGTTGCCAAAACCCCTTCCACCACCTACTGCTCACAGTGGGCACTACTGCCCCACTGCTGCTTTCCACGGCTGTGACACATGGCCAAATCCTGCCTCACACTGAGGTACAAGACTGTGCTGGTGAGACTGCTTCTACTGCATCCCAGTCCTTACCCACTGGCTTCCTCCTCCCACAAACATGCCATCCCTACTACATTTGTCTCCCCAAATCCTCCAAAGACAATGCATACAGCTGCAGAAAAACCTGAGAGACTGACAGAGACATGATCTCGGTCAACATGACCTCCATGCAGGGGGAACTCCATTCCCCATGGCACACTGAGCACCTGCTAACCAAGCCCACAACCACCACAGCTCCCCCTGGCACACTGGTGACATTTATATCTAATACAGGCATGGTCCACAGAGCGCCTTTTCTCCTCAGCACAGCCTGAAAATCTCCTGAAAAGCCCGATCAGTCCACACGCCTTCAATGAGACAATTACATAATTACACACTGTTCTATGTGAGGTTCCTCGGTATTTCAGTACAGAAATTATGCTTCATCCACCACCAAAACATAGCATTTTGGTGCAAGTAGGTACCTAAGCAGCTTCTAGAACCACAATAAAGTGAATGAGGATGGAGTTTTCATTTCCATTCTCACTTCCAAGACAATCTGGAGAAGCTGAATGTTTGTTGAAGCTGTTCCTGGCACAGCTGTGATGAAGTGTACATGGTATATTACCACACCACACCACACCACACCACTGAAGTTCCATTCTCTGTGCCTGAGCTTCTTCGCATGACCCGGAAAGTAAAGGAAATGGGACACACAGCATAGCTCAAGATATGCAATTTGGAAAAAGTAAGTTACTAAAAAGGAGGATCCGTTATTTACAACCTGAAACATCCTGTTATGTTTTAGGACACCTTATCATGCATGTGTTACCTGTTATGAACACTAAAGGCGAATAGGAAAGGGAACCTATTCCTGTTGGCCTGGGGACACACAGCTGTGCCCCACAGTACTCAGCTCAGAGGGACACTCCTAAGCAACTCAACCTTCTCAGAGACCACAAGGCCACCAGGGCTCCAGTCCCAGAGCACAGTCTTGCAGCACAGACCAGGGCAGCATCCTTTGGGAACTGGCCTCTCTGCAGCCCTCCCTGGGGCACTTTTTCTCCTCAGCTTGGCCTTCCCAGTTGGTTTCTTTTATTTCTCCCACGCATGTGCTCTCAGGCTGAAGTGAGGCAGTGCAGGCAGGGGACGGTCCCCTGAAGGACACCAACAGGACTGGGAGAGCATACATGTACTGGAAACAGCAGAAGACAAATTATTTGGCCAGTTAGGGCTAAGATGAAACTGCTATTCAGTTTTATGACTGACCTGAAAAAAAAAAAAAACCAAATCCCCAGTACAATGCTGGTGGGCAAAGGGTAAGAGCTTGCAGGGAAGAGGGCCCTGACCCAGCAGTAGGCATTATCCCAGCAGGAGCTTTGCTATGCACCGGACACCTGTTTAAAACTACTGCTGTGTTAAAGTAACGCAGGAACAGGTCGGTACAACAGCAAACACTTCCCTTGCAAACAGAAGTCACAGTGTGCAAGTGGTAAAACTTGAACCTACTCAGGCATTTTGGCCAGGGCAAGAAGCAGGGTGAGAAATCCCCTGGCGGCAGCACTGGCACAGCTGCTGCCACATGGCTGGGTGACCCCTGCGAGTGCCCTGCGCTGGCAGGGCTGCACCTGCACTCACAGAGCCACTCACCATTTCAGACATGTGCCTGCCCTCTCACCCAAGGAGCACACTGTGAGACAGTACAGATTAATCTCTGGTGAGTTAGTGGTGACATGCTGCAGCTTATATTCAGTCTGAATCCAGTAAGTTTTCCCTCATCTTTGAAATGCTTCCAAAGAAAAGCAAGAGTCCAGAAAAAACCAAACCTCAAGCCCTCCCCGAACAGCCAGCTAATGCTTCAGTGAAGGCCCACACCTGTAAGGTATCCTATATGCAACAAGTGTGCAAAAACTATAAAAAGCCTGAGACAGCCATGGCAAAAATGCCTGTAGGTCAGCGCTGGGCGAGGCAGGCAGCTGGGAGCTCCTGCTGGAGCTGGGGCCACCATTTGTTCCAGCTGCTGCACAGAGAAAGATATTAAATTAATGACCCTTCAAAGGACACACATCTACAAAGGAGGTTGCAGGCAGGCAGGGAGCTTTGCAGAGAACCATGAGGCAAGCAAGCCTCTGCACACAAGACCCGAGCGTCCCTCATCAGCACCCAAAGATGTGCTGGGTTGGTTTTTGTTTTGTTTTTCCTCTTTTCTTTAAACATGAAGTTGCTTCTAAAAAGCCAAAGAAAGGCCTCAGCCTGTCCACTCTTCCTCTCCTGTCAGCAAGTTATGCATTGGTTACAGATACTAGCAGATGGTCTTTTCAATTAAGACTAGAATAAGTCAACTAAAAAATCCCAAAAAAACTTAAGGATTAATAAATGCATGTATTGCCTTTCATTCCTGAGAGAGGGAGTCATTTGAAGAAACAGCTTCAACTTTTTGACAGCAAGTGTTAAATTTAGGGGGAAAACACAACAGATAGCTCCTCAAAAAAACCCCGCCACTAAAACATCTCCAAACCTTTCCACTACTGCTACAGCAGTACCTCAAAGTAAAAGGACCAAATGGTCCTGTTATTGTGGGAGAATTTGAGGCTACCTTGATCTGAAGAGATGTGAAGAATTCATCCCTTTTTTAGCCTATTCTTATTTCTGGAGCCCTGAAATCATCCTTAGGCTGAAGGTTTTAGCAAATCCAGAAGACAGCAGTTTCAGCTGTCCTCTCAAAATACCAACAGCATTTTAATGGCTAAACTAACTCGGTATTTATGCCTTTGCTGACCAGCTGTTGCAATAAAAATGCAAGATCAAGAAGAACGTAGTTTTGGAGCAATGTCAAAACCCAGCCCACGTCTGGGTCCATCATGGACAGGCTTTAGCAAAGGAGTACCAGTGGTGGAAAAGGACGAGGTAACAGTAAGGTGTTTTGGCCAAAACTAGTTACGAGTAGAGGAAACAAGCTCATCAGCACCAGCAGTAATTGCAATCACAATTTGCCACCTCCCTGGCAGCTATTGTACAATCCCTTTTCATAGACAACTTTGCAAAGATGCAGCAAGGTCAATACGTAGAGAGATCAGGTTATCTGCCCATCCCCAAACCATTTTTTAGAGGAAAGAGTTTTATGCCCAAAGCCAGCTTCTTTCTAGGCTCTTGACAGCAGAGATAATTTTATGCTTAATTTTCAAAATCTTCTCCAATCCCTGGACAGTGCAGTTGGGAAAATGCCAGAGTGGCTATGGTGGGGAGTGGCTTGCGGCATTACTTTTAGCCTCACCTGAAGCTAAAAGGAACCAGGATAGGAAAGCACACCCACAGGAACACACTGCTCACAGGAAACAGGGGCTTAGGAATACTGTGATTTATGAAAGACAAGTAAAAATGGTGCAGTCTTTTAACCCTGCTTCACAACTGGGCAGCAGGAGGCCATTTATCTCACTGACCTTTCGTGCTTACCAACAGCAGGGGGGACACCCCAGGGACTCACCATTTTGAGGAGGTGAAGTGAAATGCTGCATCGATGCTGATGTGAAACTTTACAGCTTTACAACTGCTAACACTTACTCAGAACAAAACTAAAATCAAAACCACACATTTCAGGGGGCAAACTGATGACATGACAAGGTCAGAAAAAATCCTCCTGGTCCCCCTTTTACCTCACGTACTATATTCAACTCTTCAGCATGGAACTAAGTTGTACTTAGTGCTGGGAGTCAGGAAAGGGCAGAACAAGAAAGTGACTCTCAGTCATTGAAGGTATCCCCATCTCCCCAGGACACACTGCATCATGAAACCAGAGTCAAAGCACGCCAAGAGCCCTCAGAAGATGGAGAGAAGAAGCTGCCACTACATCAGCAGGCAAAGGAGGCACCCAGGTGGCTTGCTAGAGCTTCCCATGGTTATTTGGGAGCAGGAAAAGTTTGTGACCTTTTTCCAGCTGTTCAGAGCACTTTCCTTTTTGGGAAGCCCCGCAGCAAGTGTCTGTGCCTGCAATGCACAGGAAAGACAGCTTCATGGCCAACAGTACCATGCCACAGTCCACAGGCACAAAGATCAGCCTGAAGCAAAGGGGGTGTCACAGCTGGAAGTGCAGGCAGCGTGTAAGGACAGGCAAGAGGAATTGGAGAAAACTGCTCTGCCTGAACCCCAAAGGGTTGGTGTGCACTAAAAATTTCAGTGCAACAGCCAGGGGAGCATTGCAAAGAAAAGCGTAAATGTGATTTGACAAAGCCTAGAATAAGTTTCTATCTAGATGGATTAAAATAAGTCACTACATTCAGGTTAATTTCAACATTAGTGAGAAACTACCACTATTGGCTGTTCCACATTCTTGTGTTTTCCCAACTTTTTCACCCCTCCCTCCCCTTCAATCTTGGAAATTATTATAGCACAACTGTGATTTTTTTGCTGAAAAGTTGTAATAAGCATTTGAGTTCCCTCAAGACAGCTTTAAAAACATGGGTGTTGAATCTCTGACAGAAACATGCTTTATTTCAAGTGTTCATTAAGCACTGCCATTAAGTAAGTGATTAAAGCACACCCAGTATTAAAATAGCTTGATTAGAAATCCCCTGCTATCTCCATTTTCTTCTCTCCCGTGACTTCTTAATTTGTTTGTTCTTGCCTGCTCAGGAAGGCTGTCAGGAGACCTGGAGTGCTGGTGAACCATGTGGGGAGCCAGGCAGGTCTTGTAAGGCTCTGATCAGGGGAGGACAAACCCACTTCAATTTCTGTGCTGCAAGTTCACATACACAGAGATTACACCTAGTTTTACACAGCCCATTGGTTTTAGAAATACAACTGATAGGGTATTAAACTGGCAGAAAAGCCACATGCTCACAGAAAAAACTTGCTCTGTTACAACATTTTGCAATGTCTTATTTCACTCTCTAAACTCAGCAATGGGCTCCNACTTCCTGGCATGGTTGTTTAAGAACTTTTTCTCTGTTTCCTGGGACTTAATGCTCACAAAAGACTTTTGGGAGAAGGTCTGGGCAGAATTGATTTCTCAGTCGAAACATATGCCAATGGAAGGCTCCCTTGGATGGAGATTAACTGCCAGCAAACTCCCCACAATTTGACGGTCAATGCTTGTTCTAAGCTCTGGTTTCTGCAAGATGGTCCTTTAACTCTGGCCATCCTGAACAGCTCATCTTTTTCCTGATGTAAAGACGAGCCCCCCATCCAACAAGCAGGAATCTGCATCATCAAATCACACACACAACCCCAGGAGTCTCTGAGCATGTCCCAAACACCGGTAAATGGGACTGCTGCCACTACAGATGCTCTGGACCGTGACACACCCCATGGGCCTTTACCATGCACAGCATCCCTTGTTTTGCCTAGTGCACCCTTGTCAGATACAGGCAATCCCATTACCTGGAAAGGTGTTTTCCCCCATTGTTTCCTGACCTGTCCAGCACCCTTTCTGTTCATTACTGGCTAAAGAGAACAGAGGCCCAGCAATGTTTTAACAAGCCCAAGCCTGAGCCTCTAGGTTGCAGAGTTCTGGCTTATTGACTGCTTGGACAATAAGGACAACTGTCCTAAGCCACCAGAGGAAGCCCACTGGACATCAGAGGAGGCAGTGCCCACAGTCCAGCTGCTTGCCAGGGGGGAACTGTGTTATATGACAGGGAGCCCCAGGGGTTCTGGGTGGGGGGAAGAGGGCTGGAGTCCATCCTGGTGCCACCTCTTGTGCCATCTTCAGCTCTTCCCTGGGGACAAAGCTGCTCTGGTTTCTGTCACCAGAGCTGTCTGCTGAGTTAAGACAAAGACACGAGCTTCTTTTTCTTGCCTCAAGGTTATCAGGATCCCTGCTCACAACAACTCTGGCATTTTCTCTGGTGTACTCAGACCCACAAGCTCATGTGCTTCTCCCACAGGCAGAGGGATGTGTTCAGTCCCATATTCAAACCTTGGAAGTGGCTCAGATAAGTAAAACACCACCTACCACATAGGCACACAAGTGTTGTGTGAAGTGGGTTGTCCGACAACAACCTCTGAAGCCCAGCATTTCTGTTCTGGCAGACAACGTGCGTCACAGGATGGGATGACTTTTCCTCATCGGCCTTCTCAAGTCCCACAGGATACAGACCCAGGCTCCTGGGGGGAGCCAAGAAAAAAATCCATCCTGCACCCTGGTGACAGGAAGATGCCTTTCAGCACTGCACACACAGTGGATCAAAAGTGCTTGAAATAGGACCTCTCTTAAATGTATTTATATTAAGTCTATGTTACAGCCTATTCAACACCATATGTCATAACAAAGACTATTAGAGGCCCAGAAAACTGAGAAATGGGTCAACTTCTCTCTGAGTTGCAGTTTTCAAGGTGCACTGAATAGAGATGTTCTCGATTAAGAAAATGCAAGAGTATGACATGTATTGGGAAAACGTCTTAGCTCTGACGTACAGAAGGTAAGGACAAAGGTTGAACACCTGTCCAAGCATCTGGCACACCTTAACGTGTTCAAAACCTCTGTTTACCGTGGCTAAGTCTGCAGCTTAGAGGTTGACCATGCAGCAGCTTCTTACTTCTAGCAAAGCAGAGATCATGCTGGGCTAGTCAAGCTACCCAACATGACTGATGTTTTTGGAAGCGCTCTTGCTTCACCCACCCTCTAAAAAACAGGGGACAAAAAGAAAAAAAAATACAGAAATGGATGTGATGATGGAGGAGTGATGAATTTGATGACATCAATGACTCCTCTCAGCTGGCCTTTGCTCCTGGCAAGCCCTGTTCCCCACCACATAGATGCTGCTTGAAGACTCCTGCAGGGAAACCAGCGCCAAGGCCAAACCCCCTCTGGCTCCAAAGTGGCAGGAAAGGCTGCCCCACTTTGCCATGAGGTGAGGAGACCCTGCTGCTGGGATTTTAGCTCCTTCAGGAGCAGACCTGAGCCTGATATGAAGTGCAGTGCTGACAGCTGGGGTAGCATGCACTGCATTAAGGGTGGCAGGAGCAGGTAGGGCTGGGTGGGATGGATGCAGGGGTTGCTCAGCATATGCCCTCAGAGGGGGCATCATCTTGAAATTCGAGGCTCTCAGGCATTACTGACCCGGCGTACGCACTGCAAAAAGTTTTTAAGTAACTTCCTTGAGTCCGGCTAAACCGTATTAACAGATTTATCCAATAACATGCAAATTCAGGTTTTAATGAAAAGTCTTAAGTCCCAGCTCTAAGTGATTTGGACTTTTCTGCTAATGGCATCGGCTAATGACCAAAGATTTAATGCATCAAGTCTTAGCATACATCAGTGCAAACAATATAACCATTTAGTGGAGGCAAAAAGTCATCTCATTAGACATCCATCATTGGATGCGGGCAAGATGGTCCAAAGGCTTAAAATAAAATATTCATTTTCAAACTAAAAAAAAAAAAAAAAATCCCTAAAAACGTACAAATTATTAGGCCAAAAGTAGCAGTCTGCTAAAGCTTCACTGGGATTGAAAATGGAAACGGCAACGTTTATCTGGAGGTAAAACACATTTGCAAGTACTTAATTTCGGCAGCACTGTTCCACAGAAGACAAAACCAATTTTAATAGGAATTAAAGCAATAGGGCCCTCCAGAAACAGGATGTCTCTTAGACAGGTTATTTGAACCATCAGTAGAAGGTCATAACAGGAATTATTTCTCTGCCATGTTGTGCAAGATGATTTCAGTACAAACAAAAGTGTTGAAAAGCTACTAACTTAATTTTATAGATCATTCCCACGAGGGTTTGTAACATCAATGAGACACAAAAACATGCCCTAAAATTATATTTTTATGTAGCTAAAAATACAAAAATCACAGCACACAGCTAAGGACGAGCAACGAATGACCCGAACAAGGCATGGGCTCAAAGGAGCAGGGCTGGAAACACTGGTTTTTGTCCCAAACCATTGAGGCTGAATGTTTTATTTGGACTCTTGAAATAAGGAGGAGCAATAAACCTACCGCATAACACTGCTGGATGCTGAGCTACTGACACAAAATCTAAATGCTCATTATTTTTAGTCTTGTTTGCCAAAAGGCATCTTAGAAGACACAAAAAAACCAGACTGACTGACACCTCCCAGCCATGGGCTGACAGTGGGAGATGACTTAGGTGAGGGGAAGACTGTAATTATAATGGACCTGTGCAAGCTGCCTGTTTGCAGGAGGAGTGGAAAAAGGATATCCAGATAAGCTAGAGCACCCCACTATTGTGCCTGCAGGTTGTGTCTCCCAGGGCAGCTTAGGAAACATTTTTGTTTCACTCCCCAAAAAGCGTATACAGCAACCTCATGGCAAGTCCTGCCTTCGGATGCAAAGGGAATCCAACAAAGGAGCCCTGAAGGGATGCTCCTACATCAGCTTTGGAGTTAGGTCAGCCTCTAAGAGCTGCCTATCCCCACTGAAACACACACTTGTGACCTAGAGAGTCCTCAGGACCCAAAATGAAGCTGTGTCAGGGGAGGTTTAGGTTGGATATCAGGAAAAGGTTCTTCACCCAGAGCGCGGAACAGGCTCCCCAGGGAAGTGGTCACAGCACCAATTCTGACAGAGTTTAAGAAGCTTTTGGACACAAACTGGGGCCCATGGTGTGACTCTTGGGGTGTCCTATGCAGGGCCAGGAGTTGGACTTAATGGTCCTTGTGGGTCCCTTCCAACTGACGATATTCTATGATTCTAAGAAAATGCATCTTTCCTTGTGTTGGTAGCATTTCCTCCAACTCTTCACCAGCCCTGTTCACCATCCATCCTTGCCTCTGCTCCACCACCCTGTACTCGCCCCTGGGAAGCTTCCTGGGCCCCCAAGCCCTGCTTGGCTCGTTTAACTGCACAGCACCCTCAGGCTCCCCCAAACCAAGCATTTCCTTCAGCTTTCAGGCCTTACCCGTGCAGGCACATGCCTGTCCTGGGGGCAGACATGGAGATGCTCCAGTGGCTGGGGTGGCAGCCCATGAGATGGGGGAGACAGAAAGAAACATGGGGCTCACCGACTCCCTCTTCCTACCCCACTCAGTTTGGTCTGTTACATCTAAGCTCCTTCACCCACTTGGCCACAGGGCTTAAAAAAAGGTTGCTGGTATGCACAAGACACGTGATGCCTTTTAAATCCTGCATAGGATATTTCTGCCTGCTGCTAGACTTGAATTTTTTTTTTTTTTCATTCAAGAGCTGCCCTTTAAAATTTAAAAATCACTCTTAAAAGAAAAAAACACACCCAGCCCACAATCCAAGTTTTGTGCAGCAGGCACCTACATCCTCATAAAAGCCCTGGGCTGTGCTTTATAACATGGGCAGAAGTCTAAACATCGTAAAAAAGAGCCTAAATTGCCAGATTGCCCAAGCCTCCAGTAAATCACCCTTCCAGATGGGCTTAGAGCTGCACATAGAGCCCCACTAGTAGCAACAGGTCACCCTGCAATTATATTTCAATCGTACTAAACTCAAACAACCTTTTATGAGAGTTATGCTCAACTGCATTAAAGAGGCACTTCCAAAGTTTACCATCACCCTGTCATTACCAGCAGTTTGATTTTTCATTCAATTAGTCTTCCCCTGTGCAATTAACTCCCCCCTCAAAGCAAGGCAGAGGCCAGGATGGACAATTTCTTATCGTAACTACATCCCTCCTTGGTACTTTTCATTGCAATAAAGGCGGTGCTTGGGAGAAACACAGTGTGTTAGACTCTGCAAAACGCCACTAAACAATTTATCAGGCAAAAAAATAGCTTGTGCCAGGAGAGCTGGGGGAAGCACTCAGCCCCTCACCCCCCTCCACTGCTGACAGGGCAAATGGTCAAGAGTGCCAGAGATGCCCCAGTGCAACACTAATCCTTTTCTTCTTTTGCGTGGACACATAAGGGATCTACATGAGACCTGCCCATCCCACACCCGCTGCTGCAGGGCAGCAAACCCTGGAACTGCTGTACATCCGGCCTGGCCTGGCACTGGGGCTGGACAAATTCTGCCGGCCACCCTCCCACCCAGCAACCCCTCCTGCAGCTGCCCCCAGCCAGCAACGTGGGCAAAGTTGGCAACCACATACCAGAGACAATTTTTAATATTTTTCCCCCTGCTCCTTCCCTCTCTCTCTCTCTCTCTTTCCCCTGCTGCTACCAGAACTGGCAGACTCCTTCCCTGTTGCCAGTATTTCAGAGGCAAGGACCAGACCCCCACCTCTCCCCTGCAGAGGGAGCAGACTTTTTAGCTGGATGATCTGAGGATCATCTGGCAGTCGGGCAGGAGACCCAGGCACTCCTGCTGCAGGCCCCATGGATGCTGCACACAGACATTTTGAGTTTGCTCAAGAGGCCCCGTGCCCACAGCCAGCCACACAGTTTGCCACGTTTATTTGCAGATGAGGCAAATTTTTACTGCCCCCTCTTTTCGAGAAACAGGCTGGGAGACAGATTAAGGGACATTGATTTCAGCCTTTTAATCAAGGAATCAAGTGCTCTGATCTAAAAAATATATTTATTTTCCTCTTAATGGCAGAAAGTACCTGTTCTGATGAACAGAAAGCATGGTTCCTCTTACTTTTATCCTACACCTAGGATAAGGATACCTTAACCTCATTGGAAACTGAAAATTACCCCAAATTTCAGGNCCCCCACAACTTTTTTTTTTTTTTAAAAACAACCACCTTTCCTCTTCAGAAGGGCCAGGCCAGGTGTTACATGCTCTCAACATCAAGCTAAGGCCAGGCTGGCTAATCTGTAGGTTCACTCGTTAACGAGATAAAGGATTTCAGTGTGGTGCCGCAGCCGGGCTGTGGGAGCTGTGGGCTGGAGGAGCGCTGCCGGCAGCTGAGTGTCACTCCTGGAGGAATGCCTGACCTTTCCCGGGGCTTTGATCATGCTGGCTCGCAGCGTGAGATAACCAGCCCTTTGCAGAATCCGGAGGTAATAAAAAAAGCAGCTTTGAGGCCTCGTGTTTTTGCAGGGAAATACTTACCTGTGTTCCCAGCACGCTGCCCAGTCCCCGCCACTGTCCTCCCCAGATTTCAGCCACTTTACAGCCAAACCCATGGCTGTCAACTAAGGGAATCACGGAAAGCCTTCAGATGAGAGTTTTTAGCTCTTGTTTAATTTCTCTTAATTGAAGAGGGTACTTCTGCACTGTTCTTAGGGAGGATACAGAGACTCAAAATCGAGCAGAGCAACAGAAGTAAGGTCCCCAATTAGTATGTCATTAAGCTGTAAGTAGGATAATAGGAGGAGAAATTTTGTATCTTATACAAACAAGATAGCAAAAGATAGATAAAAGCACAGAAGGGGGATAAAGCTTTATCCCCAGTTCCCCTCTGAATGCTCAAGCCATACAGAAAGGAGTGGATTTTTCAAGGGTTTTTTGTTTGTTTG
>VYZQ01007681.1:0-41269 GCA_013400655.1 Mystacornis crossleyi | reverse complement strand
TGTTCATTATATTCTTTCTTGGTGTCTCTGCCATCAGCTGTGATATTACTCCAAGCCATAAACAAACACTTCTTGTCCTTTTGCTGGGATTTAATGTTTAGAAATAAATGTTCTTAATCCTTTAGGATTTGTAGAACAAGCTGTCATTTTAATCCATCGTGATGCAACTTGTCTAGTATCTGAGGGAACTTCACCCATTTCCTTCTAGGCAAAGTATAATATGATGACTGTTACATGGAAATGGAACCACTGCAAGAAAATTCAGGTGTGGATGAACCACNTGTTTAGAAATAAATGTTCTTAATCCTTTAGGATTTGTAGAACAAGCTGTCATTTTAATCCATCGTGATGCAACTTGTCTAGTATCTGAGGGAACTTCACCCATTTCCTTCTAGGCAAAGTATAATATGATGACTGTTACATGGAAATGGAACCACTGCAAGAAAATTCAGGTGTGGATGAACCACCCATGTCTTGCTATCTTTTCCTATATATAGGAAAAGGGACAGTGCCAGCCCAAACAAGTTTGTCAGCAGCCTGGACACACACTTGTTTTTAATATTTCCAGCAATTGTACGGATCAAGCAATAGCTAGGCCAGTGTACCCTTGCACAGCTAAGCACTGGCTTTCACCAGAAGATCAACACAGGACACAGAAATAGAAGCCCAGTGTCTCAGTGTCCCCACTTACACAAGGGCACTGCACAAGACACATCACCCATTGTATTGGCTGTGGCTTCTCTGAAGCGTTCTCATACAATTCCTACTGAAAATAATGTTATCCGTGTCACCACACAGATTAAAACTGATTTTTATACTCTTCATCTTTACAGAAATATGTTTTGTTTTGATTAAATTAAATGAATTGGGGACCTGTCACATCTTATAAATTTGTGGCACTGAGAGCTGAATGCTGTTCTCAGCGCTGTCACTTTGAGCAACTCACAGTCTTTGTCCCAGTTCATGCAAGACATTAAATGATGATAATAACAATTACCTGTCTGACAAGAAAGTTGTGAAATACTTTTCATTAATGTTTGTAAGCATGTTTCAGAATTTCATACAGAAGATTTTCAGACAGGCCTTTTCCAGGTCAATATTATTACAGCACTGGTGTTCTTCTCCTTTGCAGAACCTATCTCATTAGAGAGGGAAAAATGACATCCGGATGTTGGCAGTCATGTTGGAGGGGTAAGAGAGGATAATCCAAATACTAAGGTTTATGGCCTTGCCCTTTCAAGTCATGATGCTATAACACTGTTTCTTGTCTCATTCATTGAGGGGAGAGCCTGCCTTTGGAAGCAGATAATAAGAAAAAATTAATTCCTCCCTTGGTTCTACGTGTGAGAACAGTTGCGTGTCTTCTCTTTATGTTTAACCCAAGAACTCAGGAAGAGCTCTGGAAAATTTAGGTTAAGAAAGTAACTATTGCCTGTGAGAAACACTGGCTGAACTATATTTCCCTGCATGGAAGAACCAGAGAGGATCTAGTTGTTCCCAGTACAAATTTCTGTGTTGCTACTTGAGTTCATTTCACGACAAAGGTTTTCTGTGTTGAGAAGGTCACACGTTCTTCACGCGCTTGATCTACAGTCAAGCCAAGTCTTTGGGTTCAGTGCCTGCAGAGGGCTATTAACCTTTTCAGAGCAATGAGACACTTCCAGATAAAAAAGGCAAGTAGCTTAACTTGGGAGTGCCGTGCTTGAGTCCAAGGTCTACACACTCTGCAGTTTGCTATCCCGCTCCCTGTGTTCTCCTGCAGGAAACAGGCAAGAAAAATTGGATGCATTCACAGCCTAGCAGTTGAGGTCTATCTCCTGAGCCCACCTAAAATTGTCAACTGAATACAAACACTACAATGTGTCTGTTTCTGTAGTAATTATTTTTTCTTGTCATTTGACCCTACAAGTGTAACAGGACAACTAGAAGGACAAGCCTGGAAAATGCTATTATGGGCTTGTTTTGAAATGCATTTTCCATCTATCTCTCTCTGTTTCTTACGGGGATTTGTAAACCATAGCATCTGTCAATGATATTGAGTCAGTGGAAAAAGCCAGGAACAGACATTTGGATGGTCATGGTTTCCCTTATCAGGACTGCCAGCCATGGGGTGTACTTGTCTCAGCAGTGCCCTTCAGCTCTTTGTGTTTGTCTGATTTGGTAAGTTTGTTGGAGATATTGGAAATATGAACAGTGTTGAGCACAATAGGGTCTTCACCATCATCTTCAGGAAATACTGTATCATGTATAGTAACACTTTTGAAAGCCATTCCCAAATACCACCTAAAGAAACAGATAAAAGACTATCTATTCGAAATGAGAATGTATCAGTTCAGTTAGGATGATCTGAGTGAATATGTTTCTTCCTTTCCCTTTGTGGATGTCCAGCAAGGGAAAAAAGAGATTTAGTAGATAGCTGGAATAGGATTTAATTAAAATCTATTTGTTCCTTATAGATATATACTATCAAGAATAGCACCCCTGAATCCTGTCGTCCATCCTCCGTCATTCAAAGTGGTATCAGAGCCCCACAGGCCCCACTGCCATCAGATGGGAAGTAAATCCATGTTTCCCACAACTGACCAGCTATTATAAAAATATGAAGAAGCTAAATAATATTGTTCATGTTCTGACCCTCTAAGCTGCATTAATTAAGAAAATCAGAGTTAATAAAATTGACGAGATTCTCAAAGGTGAAAAAACAATAAACTGGCAATTTCATTGCATTCAATTCCTTTTCATCTGTCAGTGCAAGGATGGGACGTTGCTAGTGCCTATAACCAATATGACTAGTTGTACAAGTGCAGGCTTTACAAACTGCAAACAGAAACAAAGAACCTGCACCAGCCGAGATAAAAACGAGTCACAGGATGAATCACATCGGTGGCTGTGGGAATGGGTTTCAGGACTTTTATGAAGCTATGTGACCTGGCAGGAGCCCAGGGAAGAACTAAGATAAAGAGGATTTGATTGAGGAGGACACCAATGACACATCTGGTATTATATAAGAAAGTGGGAGAGGTTGGAAATAGATTTTTAGAGTCATCATCACAAAGGTGGCAGTTAAATCTATGGGAATAACTCAAGTAATCTTACTTATTCATTTATCTACCCACACACGTACACACCCTTGCTGACTTCCTAATTGACGCTGTGGCCAGAGAAGGAACACTGAATTCAAAGAGAGGCTATTTGTATTTTATTTCTGATCCAGCTGTACCCAAGAAGTGCCAGGAATCTTGTGAGAAAGGCTCCTTTCAAAAAGCAATTGAGCTGTATTTCAGGCAGTGTGAATTATAGTCCTCTGAATACTCCAGTCATTCAAAAAATACTTTTTTTGCTCACTAAGGCATCATGGTAACTAAGCATGATAATGTGCTGCACTACCAAATAGAGAATTTTTTGTTATTCCTGTGCTGTGACAATTTTAAATAACAAGTTATGATTCCATGAAAAATGCTGAATCATCTTTTTCCTTTTAAATTTGCATTATTCCAAGAAAACTTTTTATATCTTACCCCTTCTTTTAACATTTAACTTCCCCGCACCTCAAAAAGCCCTCAGCCTCCATGCTGTGCTTTGTTACTAATAACTGTGGAGGGGCGAGATGTACTGTGCCTGGCTGTGCCTGTCCCTGTGCTGGCCAGCCAGCTGCTACCCACACCACCATTAGCCAGTGGACACCTTTATTCTCCCACCTTGTCCTCAGCAGGAACACCCCTCTCAGTCTTGTTCCACTCTCCAAACACCGGCTTTCCTTAAGTGTGTGGAAGTTTCATGTCTCCAAGATCTTTAGGCCTTTTTTCAAGGTGGCTGAAATGATTTGAAAGTTTTAGAGGGCCACTGAGCAATACAGCAAAAAAAGAAAAAGCTAATAGTTGTACTGAATTTGGAAGCCTTGAGTTTAAAAGTTCCACCCAGTTCATGCCCTTGGCTTAAAAATTATACTAACATGTATGTTTTTAAAAAAAACAAAATCCTTTTACATCACTTTTTAACTGCTATGTAGCTCTTGCTCATCAGGTACCCCAGGGAGCTACACCATTAAACAGTGCCTATGCCATGCCTTCAGGACACACAACCAAGCAAGAGCTGCTGTTTTATTTCAGAGTTAGTTTAGCTGATACAGTCTATTTCTTTCCCATGAGGTAGGTATGCATATGAGATTAAAAAAGTGGGCCGTGCTGTAGTGGGTGCAGTCACTGGTCCTTCTTGCCTAATATTTGCATTTGTCAATCTCTTGTCAGATCTGCTTCAGATGAAGTCAAGTCCTCTTCTGCCCTGCTAACACCAGCTGTGTAGTGATGTGTGTAAGCGAGGGAGTACCCATTCCCTGTTGCTCACTGACAACTGGTTTGGGATACAAAAGGATCAGTACAAACATTTCATTACCTCAAGAACTGATACACATAACTGAATAAAATTCCAGTTTCATACCTTCTCAAGCACTCCATTTAAAATATTTCCATACTTAAGACTAGAGGATAACTGGGAGCATCATTTTTGCCACTGAATAGGGACTGGCTCTTAGGCTACAAATAATGGAGATGTCTGCTGAGCTTGCATGGGGCTGGGAGTGCACAGAGTTTTCATCTCTCATGGATATATCTGGTAGCTTGTGCTGGGTTTACCTTGTTTGTTCCTTTCCTACATAATAAATGTCGCACTAGTCTGACACGAGTGGGTTTCACAAGAGGGGGTGTTCGAGACTATGGCAGCTCCCCATGTGGGCAGCCAGGACCCATCCCACTGACCCAGCCAGGAGCAAGCATCCACAGGCACCAGAGCAGCTCCAGCCCCAGTTCCAGGCATTGGATGCTTCCCTGGGATGAGGATGGGCTGAGACTGGTTGGGACAGCAGGTTCGGTAAGCAACTTGGTAGAATTCAACTGCAATGTTGGTAACTATCCCAAATGGCTTCACGTATGAACTGTTTTCCATATTATTATTCTGGATATTACACCTTGCAAATAGTGTATGAAGATGTACAGAAATTAATTTCTGCTTTTACAAGTTCACTGTATTTGTCCATTTACAAGTGCAATCTCTTGTAGCATTCACTGCATAAAACTCCAGCTTCTCAACACTTTCCTAGGAGGTTTCTCCTCAGTGAGTTTTTTATTCTTAATTAACTGGGCTCCTTACTTAGTTTACAGTACCCAGTTTGTTGCCATTATTTGCTAGAGAAGATTCCTCCATATTTGCTCAATTTGATGAAATAGGGGACCTAATTAAAAACAAGCTTTGCCAAATTATTCAGCTGGACATTTTGACTCACAATAGCAACTACTTATTTGAGTATATTTTAAGGGATCAGAATGTAGAGGAAGTTACACATAGGAAAAAAGCCTAAAATATTTCTGCCTTGCTAAACCCTGCTATTGAGTGTAGAAACAGAAAAAGAACATTACTTCATTAAGAGGGTTAACATAGCCTGTGTCAGTATATTGTGATCCAAAGATATTGTCCTTATTATTAAATGTCCTGCAGCTGCTTTCATGAAAAATCTCAATATTTATGCTCTGGGAGGTGCCGAAGTGAAGTCTTGCTTGAGAGCAGCAATGTAAACAACATTATAACTCCCTTCAGCAGGAACTACTCACACACCTGTCTTTTTTGGAAGAGTTTCAGTTTGGTATTTTTATTTCCCTATGCTTCTGAACCCAGTAGGTTAAGGGCTGGGGTTTTTTGTGTTTTGGTTGGGGTTTTCATCCTTTTTGATACATGTGTCAGCTACACCTTTCCTCTAATCCTTACTTGATCTGAGGCTGGGCAAATCTAATCACAGGAATGTTCAGTGACCTCAGGGCATAGTGAATATTTTGCATGTTCAACCTACTTCCACTGTGTTAGCTGCTGTTGTCTTAGGTGTAACTATTACCTCAGACTTGCCAAGTGTTAGGTATGTGACATGGCACATATTCTCCCACAATGTCCTGCTCTTCCTTACAGAACTTAGTACCTCACTCAGCCGTGGGAAATACCTCTTTGTGCACTGGCACATTGACAACAGGAGTGAGTACCATAAACCTGGCAGTACCCAGTGTCTGAAGTCTCCAAGTTTCACTACAGCACAAGTCTGACTCACTGCATTTTTCATTGTCCCTCCAGGATTTGCAGATGTCCATATGTGCTCCTCAATATGTCTCTGCAAATGAAGGTACAGGACAAACTGTGGAGTGAGGCTGGTGTTCCACTCCAACATTCCTCAGTTGACACTTTTCTGCATGGTAAACCAAGGAATCACAAATTAAAATAGATTTTATTTTAAAAAAGACTTTCAGCAACCAAATTTCTCCTGACAGCACAGTCCTGCCATCAGCACAAAGCCAGGCTCCTTCCTTCTGGGGGACATTGTAGAGCCACTCACCAGCTGAGAGCACTCTGAGCCCTCTCAGGCCTTTGGTGCTTCTCACCACCACTTGGCATAGTTCAAGTACAGGCAGGGACAGGGACACTGCTAGTGCAATAATAATACACTTAAGTATTTTGTAAAAGTTGTGACGTGTCTTTTGTAATGTATTTTCAAGCTTCCATAAAGACAACAAAGCATAAACATGTTGTGTCATTAATGTTGAACCCTAGAAACAAAACATTTATAGAATAAACGGTACTGTAGCACATGGCTAAACCCACAAATGTCACATCTCTTAATGGAATTAGTGGGCCATATCATCTGCCTCGAAATGGGAATGTTTCCTGTGTTGTGAGGGATGCCTGAAGACTAGGGGAAACCCATGTGCCTTAGAGCTGGAGCTGTAGGAAGGGGATTTCATTAGAGCCTCCCAGAGACAACCCAGCCACTCTCCCTGCCCTGCAAATGCTTCTGTACATTTTAGTTAGTTACCTAATCTAATGGTAAGTGATTTCTGCAGTTAATATACAGTAATCTGATTAATCTAAATTTAAGAACACTACAGGATAAGTTTTATAAATTGCAAAGTTTGTAGTATGTCCCGGATTCTTCCCTTACTGGTTAGGATCCCCACATAAGTGAGTGACAATAGCGTGACTTTGGAGATTTACCACACAACAGATGCACGGGCCAGGCACTAAGTGAAGATGCAAAATCTCACTGTTTTCTAACCAGGTTGGATCAGTATCTAAAATGCTCTGAATTCTGTCACTGAAAAATATCGTAGAGGAGCATAAGCAGGCTTAGATCATTACAACATGGCTATACTTTCAACACACAATTCTGTTACTTCACAGGCATTAAAGAAGAATTGTTTGCCAGTGGTGAGCTGCCCATCTACACAACATATTGGCAATGTTTTAAGTCAAGCACTAGAAACCATCTGAACTTGGTCTTTGTTACTGTTTCCAGTGTTAACAGTACTGGTATGGTGGAGGAATTTTCGGAGGGGGAGGGGGGAAGCTATTGTTGGCATAATCCATACAGTGAATGCAATTTGCTAGAAAAATATTTCTCATAACTCTTACAAGACAATGAACAGCAGCCCTTATGTGCCAGTTCTGACATACCTTTACTGAAAGATGAATAGAACGAAGCAGTTTTATGCAACCTTCTCATATAAAATAACTAACTTCTAAAAATTGATCTTCTGACTAGAGTGTACCTTAAAAATAATAATGAAAAAATAAAATTGATTTACCTCTGAAGTGATAAAGAAAGAACAATAATTCTTTCAAGTTATATTCCTGCAAACCAGATTTCACTGTATTTTTTTCAGTAAAGAGAAAGAAAATAAATAATTAAGCAAACAAACAAATCAAAAACTGAAATATCACTGAGATGTTGTCCCAGAGGTATCTGATAGAAAGAAGGTTTGAAATTGGCAAACAGAAAACTTTCATAAGAAACATCTGCTAAGATTAACTGTTAGGTCTACTGTTGCAAACGTGATGTTTTGCTTACATTCTGTTCCAGAAATGTTATTTAAAGTGTTTGACAGAGATGTGTCCTGAAACAAGAAGGGAAGGAAACCTATTTAAAGCTGTCACTGTCTGCCATATAAATTATTATTAAATGATTAAGTGTAACATTTAGCTATCAGCCATAAACATAACAAATTTAGTCCACTGCAGACTGCAAAGAACATTTGTAAAGATCAGGAGAATGGCATCTTTCTCCAATTACCAATAATGGTTTTAGACCATCAATAAATTCTGAAAGAAAAATTCTGTGCTGTGCTGATTTGGCACTGCACATCACAGCAAAGTGAGAAATATTTAATATATAAATAATATCTAATGTATGCATATGTACAGACGAACCTACAAGCATGGACACAAACTGAGTAACACTCATCACTAAAAACTACGAAGAATATTTGAGAAGAGCTTGATTTGCTACTGCATGTCTCCCATCTCATGCCCCGTGACCCCCACGTTAGACCAGAATTGTACGGAAGTTTAGACATCTCTGTAGATGTCTAAAGCACTTAAATCCCAACAGCTTTGCTAGAGGTTTGGAGATAATGTTTGGGCAAACAGGAAGCTTACATGATTCTGCAGCTGCTCAGGAATAGGAAAGAAGAAAATGGAGATCAGGATCTCATGCAGAAGTGTATTCCTTACTTCACTTTTAAATGTTTTTAAAATGTAGCATGTCTATTAACTTACCTGAATCTGAACTACATGCCGAGAGCAATTCATGCTGTTTGCTGACCTGCAGAGGGGAGCTGTCCTGACATGAAACATTGCGCATCACGAGTTACCAACGAAGGGTGTCTTCTTTCTCTGTCAAAAAGATAAACTAAATTTTGACCATTTGAACATAAAACGTTAGTTAAGGCATTAAAAAAATCCCTATTCTGCTTTTCTTCTTTTTTATTTTTTTGAGGGTAGGGTCCTTGAAGAATCAGTTTTTGTTGATCACCATATAGAGTAACTTTCAATTCAGTGTTTAATTTGTATAAAACATATTTCTTATAAACTATAATATAAACAATGGTTTTATGTGTTATGTCTGTCATTATTTTCCTCTTTTTAAAAAAACCAACATGAAAATAAAGTCCATACATAAAAATCATAGTTTTCCAAGCCAAGCACTTTCCATGTCAGAGTTNCCCTTACTGGTTAGGATCCCCACATAAGTGAGTGACAATAGCGTGACTTTGGAGATTTACCACACAACAGATGCACGGGCCAGGCACTAAGTGAAGATGCAAAATCTCACTGTTTTCTAACCAGGTTGGATCAGTATCTAAAATGCTCTGAATTCTGTCACTGAAAAATATCGTAGAGGAGCATAAGCAGGCTTAGATCATTACAACATGGCTATACTTTCAACACACAATTCTGTTACTTAACAGGCGTAAAAGAAGAATTGTTTGCCAGTGGTGAGCTGCCCATCTACACAACATATTGGCAATGTTTTAAGTCAAGCACTAGAAACCATCTGAACTTGGTCTTTGTTACTGTTTCCAGTGTTAACAGTACTGGTATGGTGGAGGAATTTTCGGAGGGGGAGGGGGGAAGCTATTGTTGGCATAATCCATACAGTGAATGCAATTTGCTAGAAAAATATTTCTCATAACTCTTACAAGACAATGAACAGCAGCCCTTATGTGCCAGTTCTGACATACCTTTACTGAAAGATGAATAGAACGAAGCAGTTTTATGCAACCTTCTCATATAAAATAACTAACTTCTAAAAATTGATCTTCTGACTAGAGTGTACCTTAAAAATAATAATGAAAAAATAAAATTGATTTACCTCTGAAGTGATAAAGAAAGAACAATAATTCTTTCAAGTTATATTCCTGCAAACCAGATTTCACTGTATTTTTTTCAGTAAAGAGAAAGAAAATAAATAATTAAGCAAACAAACAAATCAAAAACTGAAATATCACTGAGATGTTGTCCCAGAGGTATCTGATAGAAAGAAGGTTTGAAATTGGCAAACAGAAAACTTTCATAAGAAACATCTGCTAAGATTAACTGTTAGGTCTACTGTTGCAAACGTGATGTTTTGCTTACATTCTGTTCCAGAAATGTTATTTAAAGTGTTTGACAGAGATGTGTCCTGAAACAAGAAGGGAAGGAAACCTATTTAAAGCTGTCACTGTCTGCCATATAAATTATTATTAAATGATTAAGTGTAACATTTAGCTATCAGCCATAAACATAACAAATTTAGTCCACTGCAGACTGCAAAGAACATTTGTAAAGATCAGGAGAATGGCATCTTTCTCCAATTACCAATAATGGTTTTAGACCATCAATAAATTCTGAAAGAAAAATTCTGTGCTGTGCTGATTTGGCACTGCACATCACAGCAAAGTGAGAAATATTTAATATATAAATAATATCTAATGTATGCATATGTACAGACGAACCTACAAGCATGGACACAAACTGAGTAACACTCATCACTAAAAACTACGAAGAATATTTGAGAAGAGCTTGATTTGCTACTGCATGTCTCCCATCTCATGCCCCGTGACCCCCACGTTAGACCAGAATTGTACGGAAGTTTAGACATCTCTGTAGATGTCTAAAGCACTTAAATCCCAACAGCTTTGCTAGAGGTTTGGAGATAATGTTTGGGCAAACAGGAAGCTTACATGATTCTGCAGCTGCTCAGGAATAGGAAAGAAGAAAATGGAGATCAGGATCTCATGCAGAAGTGTATTCCTTACTTCACTTTTAAATGTTTTTAAAATGTAGCATGTCTATTAACTTACCTGAATCTGAACTACATGCCGAGAGCAATTCATGCTGTTTGCTGACCTGCAGAGGGGAGCTGTCCTGACATGAAACATTGCGCATCACGAGTTACCAACGAAGGGTGTCTTCTTTCTCTGTCAAAAAGATAAACTAAATTTTGACCATTTGAACATAAAACGTTAGTTAAGGCATTAAAAAAATCCCTATTCTGCTTTTCTTCTTTTTTATTTTTTTGAGGGTAGGGTCCTTGAAGAATCAGTTTTTGTTGATCACCATATAGAGTAACTTTCAATTCAGTGTTTAATTTGTATAAAACATATTTCTTATAAACTATAATATAAACAATGGTTTTATGTGTTATGTCTGTCATTATTTTCCTCTTTTTAAAAAAACCAACATGAAAATAAAGTCCATACATAAAAATCATAGTTTTCCAAGCCAAGCACTTTCCATGTCAGAGTTTAGATATGAATTATTTTGTTCTCAGACAAATTACATCACTTCATAAAGACCAGCAGATTCCTGAACAACAGCAAAAATAGTGTTATTAGAAGACAATTTCTTTAGAACTAGAGGGCAATCAGGAGCTAATCTTCAACAGTGTTCCCTTAGGGTACAAATTTTAGTTACTTTTTAGTAGGAGAGCAAGTTGTAAAAAATAGATTAAAACATTGCTTTCCAAAAACTACAAACTTCAGTTCCAAGAAGCTAATTACTTATAACCTTGCTTCAGAAACTAAAGCTGAAATTAGCCCATGATCCTGCGATATGCTTCATTACCCCATGACCAAACACTGCTCTGAGGTTCAAACTAGGAACAGTAAACCTGGTATACAGCAATTGCTGTCTACAGGTCAATGTATGCAATCTCTTTCACAGCCAAAACTTACTATTCCATAATGCTATTTTTCTTCTTAAACTTATCTGTTCTTAGAGGGTTACCATGTCCCCAGTGGGTTTCACTTGCCACTGGGGCTCTAGGAGATTCTGAGCATCCCCTAATATCTCAATACAGTAAGGGTTTTCATATTTTTAAAGGACCAGGGGTGAAAGTACGGCCAAAAATAAAATCATGATTCAAACATTCCCAGTGTCACAACTTGAGGAAAGCAGTACTGTGAATGTCACAAATACCAACCTCTATTTTAATAGTGGGCATACAGAAATATACGGAGTTATGCTCTCTTTATATAACTGTATCAGGAACACTAAAATGCTTGAGACACTCAAATAAAGGTTTTCATACACTCAGTGCCCAAAACTGAATGATTAAAAAAAATAATAATCAAAAGGAAATAAGTAAACTGCATTTTTTTAAACTCCTGGAATATAAAAAGAATATTTGCTTTCATAGTCTGGCATTATCACTTGAAAACCTTAAGTGTAAGTGATGAAAATATGCCAAGAACAATAAAAAGAATGAAAAGGCAAATGCTAAAAAAAAAAAAATTAACCCTGTTTTGCTTTTTAATAAATGACGTAAGGTTTTTAATGTGAGTGAAGCATTCCCTCCACAAATTTATGAGCCAAATATCCAAGGAAATTGTGTAAGAGAAGGAAAAAGAAAATAGTTCCTTAACAAAGAAAACAGTTCCTTAATGACTTATTTCATTAACAGGCACCAACCATTTGTAAAACATAAAAATTTTCTTGGGACCTCAAATATGGTATCACCAGTAAGTTGCTATATGCTTGAAGTGTTTCTTTCTGAGTGACCTGAAACATCTTGCTTTATTTGTTGTCTTTCTGTTTCTGTTTTCTTCACACATCAAAATTGGTTATCATACTGAATAAACAGAGCAGAAAAGACAAGACTGTTTTCTTTTATAAATCCAGAAATATTTCTAAGGGTTGGTCCTACAGGTTTCTGTCCCAAAGCTTTACAAAACTAGGTAGGCCTTGCAAGAGGAACTTAATGAAGCTTTTTTTTTTTTTTTTTGGTCAGCTCAAGCCTATTTATTCTAAGATACAGACTCTGACCTGCTTGCTTTGCAATGTGTGGAAGTTGCAAGCATCAAAGCAGTTTCAGCAATACCTTCATGAGCTTCCAGGCCTAATTTCTTCATGTGGAGGAGATGGTATGTTTTCTTTAAGCAACTGCATTTTTTGTGCTATGATCAGTTTTATTTGTGTAGTAATTAGGAATGGCACTCCATCTTCCTAATCAAAGATGGGGTGTTAGTTTTCAGTTCCTATGCTTATTAATGATGGCTGATATTGTGGCAGTCAAACACCCAAAATTAGGGCTTTGCCCATCACTAATGCCTTAGTCTTGCTTGTTGCTGTCTACCCCGACCCCGGCCAGCCGGGACCTGCCTGGACATGCCCGGGCTAGCCCCTGCCACGTGGCTGTGACTCTCCTGGGCTCCCATTGTTTCAAGCGCGGGTAAAACTCGAAAGTAGCGCGGGCTCCTCCGAAGCAGAGTCCGATTGGCTGGCTACCTNCACAACTTTGTTTTGGAGAAGCTGTTTTCTGAGTCAGTTTAATTAACTGCTGTCACAACAGAGATAAAGGGTGTGTATGTGCCAAATCCAGTTAGGCCTGTTGAGTTAACCTTGCTGGTAAGCAGGAAAGTTGAAGGTTTGAGATGTAATCTGAAATTGGGAGCATGTATGATTTTCCCAAGAGGGACGAGATAGTCAAGATCATCTGTCTCCCAAAGATTGCCTTAATGAGAGCAAAAATAGGTCACCTTCCTGGATGACCACAGCTGCAGTCAGGAAAGGAGAAGGGACCTCTTGCTGTGTCCTTTAGGCAGGAGAAGAAAAAAAGTGTCCTCTTCTCAAAGGATGGGAAGTTGAAGAGAAGACTATGTCTTCTTCTACCAGCTAGAAAGGAAGGCATGAAGAGGTGTTTCTACTCATCTGTCAATTGGTTATTAAAATAACAATCCATTGTGATTACATCATGGATTATTGTCCTAGAAAAGAAGCTTTTGCATGTGTTAGCAACATAGGGTGTGTGAAAAAGAATCAGCATGGTGCAAACCAGCACACTACGCAATGGGCAGGGACAGGTGCCACAAGAAGGCAGAAAGCCTGTCTATTCCACTGATGACACCTTTCAGAATTTGCTTGAAACAAAATAAAATAAAAATCTAAAAAACAAGAAGCTTTCTAAAGATGAAGTCAATACTAACTACTTCAGAGAACTGACCACAGTTCTATGTACTTCCATCGGAACAAGTAAAGCTATTTCTCTCTTTGTCTTTTCTTGGTACATTCCTCTGTCCCATTAGTGACACATACTTGGGTTTTCCCAGGACCTGAGGACTCTGTGTGGGATGGTTGGACCATCAGAGCCATTAGAAGTATATGCAGATTATTTCTACTGAGCAGTGGTACAGGAAGTGCCAAGACCTTTGCCATCTCCATGGAGATCAGTGACACGTATGAATGCTTGACATCTCGCCTGAGGAGGTTGATATCCCCGCTCAATGTTTTCATTTACAGGAAGGAGGCTGCTAGTTTTCAGCCAGTTCTGTGACTCCTAAATTCTGTGAAGGCCTCTCAGCTCAATCAAATAGAAAAGTTAGTCCCCCCATCTGGGACAGAAAACTGCATGAAGTTTTTCAGTTCTGTAGGCAAACATGAATTTTGCAACTCCGAGTGGGAGGGACCAAACCTACTTCTATAGAGGGAGAAGAGGTGTGGTGAAAGACATGGAAAACAGAGGGAAACTAGTGGGAAATTAGGAAAAGACAAGTAGAGTAGACCCTCAGAAAGCCAAGATTGCTGCTGCTGTTGTCACAGAAAGTGTGGAGGAGGGGTTAGCCCTTTTGACATTACTGCTACTGTAGACCACCCCAGTATTTTGCTGGGACAATAGCAGTGTTAGTCAGGCTATTTGGGGCGCCCTGCCAGGCACAGCACCCCATCAGTCTGCCATTGCAGCAGCTTGATTTGCCTTTGTCTCAAGCCAGTCTGATCCTCTTTTACCTCAGCACCCACCAAACGTGCTCTTTGTTAATGACCTTCCTTTTTTTTTTTTAAGAAAAATGTTATTTTCCCATAATAACTGGATTTCAGAAGCTAGGACTTTTAACATATGCTGTTAGTATGACATTTACAACAAAGCCTAGAGGGCTGGCAACTGCACTTGCCAGCTTGCTGAGACCGAAGACTCAAACCTATGGTTTCTACTGGGTCCAACAGGTGATTTTCTTTGATACAGCTTTTGGGAAGAGTTAAAATTTTGTGTTTGCAAAATGACATTAACTATAAATGATTAGAGCTTCTAATTGTCGCGGAACTGCTGTATGTAGCTATGTCCAAATATCAGTCTCGTATTGTTCAAGCCTATGCTTCTGCAAATTTGTGTTGTTTTGCTAATTAAGCTTTGTCTTTATTGGGCTGAAACTTGTTGTGACTGGAAGGGTTATTCCAGGGCTGTACAGAAGCCAAAATATGGAGGCTTGATTCCAGCTGGGAACTATAATTGATGTTATTATCTACAATGCAAATAACTATAACTCAGTGTACTTCCTTTTCAGTTGGTTTTTCTTGGCAGGGTGTGTTGACCCTTACTGTTGAATTATTCATTTTCTCCCCACTTAAAATATATAGCCTATTTCTTTATTCCACTAACATGACATCCTATTCGAGAACTTAGCCAAAAAAGGCCCAGTTCATGCACATTTTGGACCTGTATAAAGCACCCCATTGGGACCTGCATGATATCAAAAAATTACGCTGTCAAATTTTGTAAACTGATTGCAAACTGCATATTAACGAATCACTTAATTATATGAAGATCACAAATTTGGAATAATTTTCCAGTGAGGCTAGTGTAATCTGGATGCAAACAAACTGTAAGCAAAGTAAGAACAAGTAATAAATCTATTTGCTCAGTATAAACAAACCTGAGGTGAAGAGACTACAAATTAGGCAAAAAAGAGGAACACACACTGGTTACAGGCTGAGTAGTAGCAGGAAGACGATGTGCTCGCCCACGCGCTCGCCAGAGCATTTGTCTCAGCAGCATTCCAACTACCACTGGCAGAGTTTAGAAGCTGGGTTCCAAACTGCTCCTTCAGGGTGAGCTTCATTCCTCTGGAACAGAGACACAGCATTGCCACTCCTGTAAGGAGATGGGCTGCAGTCTTTGGGAAGGGAAATATTCTTTTTAAAAATGGCAATTGGTAATGCTACAAAACTTTCTTCTCTGAGTGATACTGGCTTCATCAAAACTGGTAAACATTGCTGAAAACTAACCAAGTTTCATATTAATTGCCATTATCTCCTCAGGTAGTGTCTTTGGACAATAGGTGGTCGCTCCACAGAGTAGGAGATGACCCCAATACAGCTCCACATATGCCTGTAAAGTGGAATTTCTGCTTCCATGGGCTCAGTTTTATCTGTAGGAATCTCTCTGAATGTAGGGCATTTGCCTGCAATTTAATTTCCAGTGAAATAGAGATTAACTTCTATAATTTTCTTAGCTTGCTTATAGACAGTCTGGGGAAGGAGAAGAAGGATCTCTGTTCCACTACATGAGGGATATTTTGCTGTCTCATTTTTGTTTCCAGTTGCTAAATGGTATAGTTAAACTACATTTGGATTATAGTACATACTATATTACATTATATTTCATAATTGGCAGCTAAAATGCATCTCTAACTCTTTACTGGAAAGCCAGTACTGTTCTAGACATAGAATGAAAATTAATTGGACCATCATAATGAAAGTAGGGAACATTCAGGGGGATGGCAGTACTGGAACTGAGAGAACACATGAAGAGCACTTCAGTGGATGTCCCTGCCATCCCAGCAGAGGTTGAAGGGAGATTTGGCAGAGCATCCTTGATCCTCTACAAACTGCAAGTCCCTCACATTCCAGAGAGGCTGGTTGCAATGCTCCTGCCTCATGGATTCTCTCTCCAGCTTCTCATACCCCAGAGTGCCCAAGAGATCAAATATCACCATTGCTCTTTCTTCAGAATCTCCCAGCAATTCCCAAGCTGAACTTCCAGCCTTGTACTCCTTTTTAATCAGTGTTCCTCCATTCGTTCCACTCTTTCTTCTCCAACCCACCCAGGCCTAAGCTCACTCACCCTGTATATCCTATTTCATTCTCCTTGCTGGCCTAATGCACTCCCACTTTTCAGCTCCCTAAACCCTACTTCAGTTCTGTTTTTTCTCTGACCTGCTGTCCTCAGTCCTGCCTAAAAGCACCTCCCATTTGCAACTCCTTTTTCCCTCACAGCTTTGGGTGTTCCTATTTCTCTCAGTTCCCGGGTCTTTCTGTTCTGTTGTAAGGCTCCCTGTCAGAGATTCTACATTTGCGATATGTGGATGAGGTGCACATCTTCAGCCTGTTACATTACCCTGGCCATTGCCACTTCCTTCTACCTACTATCTGTCTGAGAACAGCCTGGTATTCCCAAACTTGCTTTGTCTGGGTAAGACTGTCAATAAATAATAAATAAATAGCAAGCAGGGACTAAAATATTGTTAACCCTAATGGACATAAAGCATAGAAAAGTCTGAGAAAAATCTGTCTGAGAAAAAAATTACTATGTGGTAGCCAGAAGAATGCAGAGACAGTGGCTCATTTCATCATGAAGTCTGCCTGATGAAGCAAAGTAGGGCCCCTGAGGTGGATGCTTCAGGGAAGGAAAACCGCTGAGGAAAATAGCTCCTGGTTATATACTAGCATGTACCTGTTTCTAGTATGCTGGCAAGTCAGAAGCTACACTCAGATTTCTTTGGGCAATGCCAGCTCTGAAAGGAGCAGTGTCCAGGCAGGGGTTTGCTTCTGCATTTCTTTTCCTGTTACACTAAAACATCCTTGCCCATGAAAGCCTTCCCCTGTGGTGGTCAACAGAAAATAAATGCAAGGCAAGAAAAGGAAAGGGTCTGGGGACTTTCCTACCTCTGCCATGTAAAACGTAAGTCTGTGCCTTCCTTGAGCCCTCCTGCTTTCACAGGAGATCCCAAAGAATTAATGCTCAAGTTACGATTTTGGTGGCCGACCTTGAGACTTCCATTTGCAGGTTTCCTTCTTTTCTTGGCCAGAACAGTGTTCCTCATTCCTTTTTCTTCACTAACTGATCTCCCTGCAAAGTGATGGACATTTGTGAGCAATGAAAGTTGAGGACCCTGAGAACATCATGCCTAGAATGTCCTCACAGAGCTTTGGTAAGACAAAGATGTTGCTGTCATTACTGAGTTGGTGGCAAACATCATGTATGCATACCTCAAATTTCTTGTCAAGCTAGAGCTTCTACACTCAAAGCTACAGAGAGGCAGTTAGCTTTGCAGAGTGGTTTAGTGCCAACATGCTAAGACAAAAAATGCACATCCTGTTAGGTTTTAAGTCTTACTGGATCATTAAGCCCAGATAATGCTATATATTAGAATACTTTTTCTCCAGCAAAGACGTTAGCTGGATCTCTTCCTCTGTGGTGGTGTGAGTGCTGATCAGGCCTGCAGTAGTGGTAAAAAGTAAGAGGTGAACATTTCAGCAGTTTGCAGGCAAGATCAAGATTCAGAAGTTTTCCATGGGATGGGTCAAGAAAGTGAATAAATGGTCATTCTCAGTTTCCATATCTAAATTCTGTCACATGAAATTCTATAGCTCTCCCACAGAACCACTGTCATTCCTGTCAATCTTTAGTTAATAAATCTGTTAATTTTCTGTAATCATTTCAGTGAATAATGAGGTGATTGTACTACTGAAAAATGCCAAGGCACCCAGTTAGCTTTGCACGTTTTGAACTTTTTAAACTTTACTAGAATTTTTAAACTTTACTAGAGCCTGTTGGACAGGAAGAAACAGTCAAAAGAAAAAGGACATTAGAGGAACACAACACATATATCCACTGGGAATGCTATGCTCCATCCCACTCTCATTTCATCTTACTCCTGAAGAAATATTTTGAAAGTGGAAAAAGGCTTTAGAAGTTTAGGGGTGGTTTGAGATACCACAAGAGCAACCAACACTGCGACTGAGCAGCACTTTTCAGTAAAAGTGCCATGCTTCCTTCATAATAATCTCAGTCTGTGTTTAAATACCATTAGACCATGAAGATTTCATACTCTGCAACCCGCATTAACTACCTAAGAGAATATTTCATTCCAATTGTACATAGACACTAAATAAAATGCTCAAGGGAAGTACTTCAACCAAATTGAAAAACATTGTGTGGGGAGAACTGCCTAACCCCAGGCAATGAGAGCCAAGAGTGAGAAACTCTTTCTCTTATAAGATTTTTAACTGGAAAGGCAGAAGCAGAGAACGTTCTTCCTCTAGTAATCATTTAAACTCTAGTGTTTCAACCTTGACCTCAGAAGAAAGGACAATGAGAGAAAAACTAAGTGAATCAATTTCTCCACTGGTAAATGACTTAATCATTAATGTTACAGCAGAAATGTCTGAGGTTGCTTACAAGGATTCAGTACTACAGATGTGAGTTGAAAAAAGAAATCCCCAAGTTTTGTTTTCAGAAAGGAGCACAGTTTTGTGGCATTTGGCCAACGTTTTCAAGATTAGGTGCCTGATGGTAAGCACTTAATACCAGGGGCCTGGTTTTCAGAGCAGTTGATTGTTACACAAATCTCACTATGTCTGTAGTTTGCTGTGCCTCTTGCCATTCCTGGAAATCAGACTGCTTATCTGTATGTATCACATTGAATGTGTGTCTCTGGCCCAAGGTACTTGAGTCTGAAGGGGTTTTTCTCATGACTCCACACCTGAAAAATCCAAGGATGGGAACCAGGCGTACCTGTTCATTCTCTGAGCTTGCTAGTTTGCTTCCGAAGCTTATTAAAATGTACCTGCAGTTCTGCAATTAGTGAAGTGCAAGTAGGTACCACAAACCTACCACGGGCTCCAGCCACCCAGAACACAAGCCGCATGACTGCTTGTGTATTCAGAGCTGCTTTGCCAAAGCAAATAGTAATACAGTGTAATTTGCAGTGGCTGATATTAGCTACCACTTTCAGACATTTATAGCCCCTGAACTCCTGAACTCCATCAGCCATTTAAACAGGCACAGAAACATTTCCATTACAGCTACCGTACATAGAACTCCAGACATTCAATGTATGCATGCAACAAATGTGATCTCCTGTATCTGTAGTATAATTTCTGTCATAGACTATGTTTGTGCAACTGCTCACAATCTTCGTTCTGTTCATATTTTTCATATTTTCCTTTATGACTGAATCCCATCTTTCTTGAGTATTCATAGCAAATATTTATGACAACATCTGTCTCTGCATTTTTTCAGCCCCTTGACTTGTCACATTTTGTTCAACATAAAGTAATCATTTAGCATTACTTCAATTCAAAGCAATACTACTTGTTTTCCTCCTCCCTTTCACATGCTCTTGACAGGCTAACTTACCTCAGTGGCTCAACAGCTCCTGGAGAACACAGCCAGGCCATGCAGAAAAATGAGTTTAGGGGTATCATTCTGCACAAATCTTGAAATTGACTTCAGCTAGCACTTTTGTACTGAAAGGATGATTGTTACATGGCCTCTTGTCTCTCAAACAAGAACAGCAATGCCTGTAGGCAGTATGATCTACTAGCACTTGCTTTCACTTCATTCTCATCCAGAAAAGCAAGGCTTGGATGCTCAGAAACATCTGTTGTAATATACTCTTGGAACTTTGAGCCACAGAAGATGTGTCTAAATTAATATGAAATCAAATGGCAGAGAGTTAAAAAAATACATAAGGTATATTTCTCAGTCAAATGAATATTTCCTTAACTTTTCTTAAGCAGTTAAGAAAAGCAGTCATAAGAAAGCCTTCATGAGACAGCTATCCCATAAAGTCTTTTTCTCCTCCTTGGGATTCCAATCTTTTTCAACACTGAATACCTACAAGATGATATTAAGGCTTTTATAACTGGTGAGAATTTGTGCAGAGTGCTGTGTCTTATTTATGTCCATGTCAGGGGTTTTTGTGAAGAAACAGATCCGGTTATGGGAAGTTCAGTGCTATTACAGTGGCATAAGAGACTAGTCCAAAATAATAAACACTTTGAAAGGATAAAATGATGCAAGTACAAAGCACTCTGTAAACATCTTTTAATCCTCAGATGTTCCTGTGCCAGTTTCCCTCCCCGCTTTATAAACCACTCTGTCCAAGGCCACACAACAAGTCAATAGCTGAGCCAAAACAGACATCTCATGCTTGAATTCTGGTTTAGAACCCCAAATGTCTCTCTCCTCTTTGATACTTCACCTCTCTGTCCACACTGTGACCCCTATTCAAACCCTTCTTTTACCAAAGAATATAGAAATGTTGTTGAAGCCTTTTGACCCCTGTGCCCAGCAAATCCAGTCCCCGGGCTGCCAAAGAGCTTTGCAGAACTCGGTGCTTTACAGTTTTGCAGTCTCTATAGTTCAAAGTAGCTTTAACCCCACCAGACATCAGATATTAATTTCTTTTTCCGTATCTGAATGGCATCTGAATTCACACAAATTCTATCCCCTTAGCAACAATTTTGTTTGCTGACTTGCAGGGGGACTAGCAACCTTAGGGAGAACAGACTCCCAAGAACACAAGTAAGCAGTAAAACTAATAAAGCTGCCAGAAGGGCAACTACAGCATTTCCCAGGCTGAAGACATGTCTAGGTTCACAGTCATGCTGTTATCTTCAAAGACAAAGTCACTTGATTGTTTCTATTCCTTCATCATAGCAACAGCTTCCTTTCCTCCCAGTTCAGCAATGACATCTTGCATCCTCCCTATCCGTAAAATGCATCCCTGCCTCTAGCATTGTGCTGATGAAGAATTCTGCTTTCCTGATTGATTGCCAGCCAAGACTGCTCAGATGCAAGTGAGGGTGATTCAAGCTTTTGGATAAACAATCTTAAGTTCCTGCATACCTGAATCTGAGCCAGATTCCTGCAGTAGCATTGCTCACTAGAGCTAGCTACCATCTCTAGGTCCCAAACAACATTTGAACTAAGCTCTCTCGAAAGGATGTCAGTGTTGAGATATATCATTAGTACAAACAGAGAACAATCTCCAGCTTTGAGTCTTTGGTAGCATATAAGACTGCACACTTCTTGTCTGTATTTATAATAAAGACTTTATGTTTAACATTTGTCTACTTCATGTATCACTGGCACATATTTTGACACATGACAAGCATTAATATGCTGCCTTTTGATGAAGCAGCTGGTATATTCTAGCTTCAGTTTAGCCTGACTCCTATCAAAGACTCTAATTCTAACCACAGATGCGCAGAAATAAAGAGGATGATTACTTTTGTTACACTTGGAGGGGATCACAAGCTCTATCAAGTCCCTAGCATATTTGTTGGATTTTCTTCTGCCACTTTTCTTTCATCTTTTTTCTCAAATCTTTATCTCAAGTACACTTATTGCACATCTCAGCTAGACAAAGCGGTATCTCTTTCCACTCCTTCTATGGTCCCAAGCTAGAAAAAAAGCTTTTCAACATATACCTATCCCATAGACATGAGTGGGACCTGTTTTCTAGAGAAAACTTTCTTGGAGAGCAGAGAATCGACCGTGCTTGGTGTGATCATTTTTGCATGAGCACAACACAAGGAAACCATGTAGTCTTTCACGCCCTTGTACTTGGCACTGGTGAGGCCACATCTCAAAGCCTGTGTTCAGTTTTGGGCCCAAAAGACAGACATTGAGGCACTGGAGCATGTCCAGAGAAGAGAAAGGAAGCCAGTGAAGGGTCTGGAGCACAAGTCCTTTGAGGAGCAGCTGAGGGAGCTGGAGTTGTTTAGCCTGGAGAAAAGGAGGTTCAGGAGAGACCTTATCACTCTCTACAGTACCTGAAAAGAAGCTGTAGCCAGGTGGGAGTTGAATGCTTCTCCCAAGTAACGAGTGACCAGACCAGAGAAAATGACCTCAAGTTGTGCCAGGGAAGGTTTAGATTGGATATTAGGAAAAATTTCTGACTGAAAGGGTTATCGGGCATTATCAGGTTATCAGGGTGCTCAGGGAAGTGCTCAAAAGGCATGTGGATGTGACACTTGGGGAAATGGTGAACAAGATGGTGCGAGGTTAATGGTCTTAGAGGTCATATCCAACTGTAATGATTCTTTGATTTTAAGAGTGTGGCAAATGCAGGAGGCTGGAAGTGGGAACTCAGTCAGAGCTGTCCAGAGCTTTCCGAAAGACAAGTGAAAGGCAATGCAAGACAAGGGCAAGTATGCTGTGCAATGTTATTCTCTGTTCAGAGCTCAGAGATTCCTATGTCACCAGAGCTGGTTGTCAAAAGCCAGTAAAATGAAGACTTGGTGTTATCTGTCTCGTAGGTGACGGGGATTCCCAGACCAGGAATAGAGAGAGAAAGAGAAGAGGCTGCTTTGCCCTTTAAGTCTTTTTTTTTTTTATCATCTGAAGGCAAAGTGCGAGGGCAAATAAGCCAGGCAAAGCAGCCTTAGCAGCAAAGTTCCACAGCAACAGCATTCCTATTCTATTCCTATTCTATACTAACTTCTAACACACCGGGATACACATAATATTCATTAATTAACCAATCAGTATAGAACACGATTCTAATTCTACTTCTTCCAACCTATCAAAACTTAATTCTATTTTACGAAAATAGTCGTAACTCTTATACAAATCCTACATAGATTTGATGCATATGATCTCTATCTGTTCTTTTTGTTTAGGTACACAACTTATCTAAAAAATACCAATAATGTAACAACGTTTATATTTTGTCTAAGACAGGGTACTCTGTGAAAGGTAGCACTGCTGTCTAAAGAACTAGGTTTAAGGCATTTTTAACTCGACTAATACAGTTTCTCAGTGTTTAAGGCACTTAAAATATATTTCTACTAAAAACTAAAGTTTATACTTCTATTTTATATTTATGTGACTCAGCTTCTAGAGTGATTTTAATTCAAACCCTGTGTTCTGATTTGTTTCTGGGCCTGCAGAAGAGAGACCCAGAGGGGCTCGCATTCCAACAGTTATCATCAGAGGTATAGTATCTTCTGCTGTTCTCCTGAAGATTTTGTAACCTCACTTTAAAAATTCATCACCTTTGTAGCACTGTACAGTGGCAGTTGACTGAATGGCATCTGTGATTCTGTTCAAGGGCCCACCGATTGTGAGGATTTTCAGAAATTCTTAGTGCTTCTTTTCCCCCGCTTCCTTTTGCCTGTAATTAAAGTGGTTGATTATTAGTAACTGCAGAATACATTTACCTGAGGAAGGAAAGTGAGGCTTTGAAAGATAGGGGGGGTGATCCACCCTAAAAGAGAACAAACTGGACTTGGACATGCTTATCCATCTCATATGGAAAACTTATGCAGGTATATCACTGCTGTAGCTTTATCAGTTCCTGGAGTTAAAGCAAAAGCAAGTCTTTTGCATGGCATGAGATTTAAAATTACTGTTTTTTTTAAAAATAACATATTTATTCTAAAACAATATTTTTATTATGTATTGAAGATAATTTAGTTCAAAAAGTCAAGAGTGGCATGAGACAGGAGTCACGTCCAGTGTTAATGCTGAAAGATCACTGGCAAGCACAAGTCCATTTAATATAAAACTGGAGACCTCGCAGAGTTTAAGATATCTTCTTATCTTTTGCTGTTGAATGACCAACAAAAGGAAGGGAAGTGACTCACTATCACTGAAACTAAATGGAGGCTTCATACTTTGTTCAGTTATGACTTTAGCTATAAATTACTCAGGAAAAGTTGTTTCCTGACAAAGAAATTGGCCTTTTGTGTTCGTTGTCCTAGCAATCCTAACAGATAGCACCTGTATACAGNCGGCCATCACTGCAGCAAAGGGGAAAGTGCCTGACAGCCCCGGCGGCTGTCACTGGGGTCTGATTTTGTTCATTGTTACTGCCTTAGTTATTGTTGTTTTTGCTTTGCCTTGTTGTACAGATATATATATATATAAGTAAAGACCTGTTATTCCTATTTCTCATATATTTGCCTGAAAGCCCCTCATTTTCAAAATTATAATAGTTCGGGAGGAAGGGGATTACATTTTTTCCATTCTGGGGTGGGAGGGGGACTCCTACCTTCCTTAGTAGATACCAGTCCAAACCAGGACAAATCTATTGAAGAAAATTTAATTTGCTGCTATCAATCTATTGAAGAAGGTTGTTCAAAATTATAGTTCTGAATGTGAAAGAAGATGTCATGAAATCCCAGCAGTTTTGGTGCCTGGGCTATGCATAAGTACAATTTTTCAAAAAGGTCATATCTAAACTTCCTAGAACACAGAAATATAGAATATTTTCTCAGATGACCATGAGGACTTAAAAAATACCACCAGCAAATTTTCAGCATTTCTTGCAGCAGGTAGATCTCAGGCTATGTCAAAATATTTCGAACTCTTCTTGAAATAATACAGGAATAAAGTTGAAATAAAATGTAGATGTTAACATAGTCTTTTGCTTGCTTAAAAGGCCAGATTTGCATTGAAGTCAGCAGAAATGCAAGATGTCATGAGCATTTTCAGCAGTATAGCACAAGCACTCGAGCTGTTTGAAAGGTGCTAGAAGCCAAAACAAGCATAAGAGACACAGTTCACAGAGTGCCACAAATACTCAGGTGTTCAGGGGACCCCTCCTGCCCTAAAGAAACCATGTCACTGTTCTACCAGTCCAGCTGAAGGCCATGTTGGGCCCGTGCATTAAAGACCTTCCATCAGTTGTTGTGGAAGCAGGATTCAGCACAATTCTTCAGAATTTTAAAGAGGTAGAAAGTGATTAATGTTACGAAGTGATTAATCTTAGCGTAAGCTCTTGACGTACTCAGACACCAGCTGGATGCAGCCATCTGCATGGAGGCTGGCAACAGCTGCTCCCACAGCCTGGCAGAGGAACTGTCAGAGCACGGGGAGGAGCTTGTGTGAATCAGGAGTGTGTGCTGAAGGGCTTCTTTCCTTTGCTATTTCTCCACAGGAAGAAGGAAATTTATTGTACCTTGGAAGGGAAGGAGGGATACTAAGCCGCTATGAGCTGTCTAAAAAAAAAAAAAAACACACACACACACAAAAAAAAAAAAACTACCCAGGAGTACTTTTTAAAATGTTACCTATATGTAACAGAGAAAGGAATGAATTTGAGATCCTGCAGGTAACTCCTGGAAAAACTTCTGCTGGCTTACATCCATCTTCCAAACAACTCAGATTACTGACCATGAGAGCTGGAGGACTTCTGTTCTTCTTCTTATTCTGTCAAATTTATTTTGGAAGTCACCTTCCTGAGAATTATATATACCAGAATGCAATAAGAACTCTGTATACCTCTTTGCGATCTCAGTTATCATCTTCTCTCTGAGGAGGAAATTATAATATCTGATTTTGCTTTTTAAGTGGATTAATTTAAATGAATCATTGAATGAAGAGTCTTGTAGCCCTAACATGGTATCCACTAGAGTACCTCAACAAGCTCCATGGACTTTGGTTTAAGTAGTATATTTATTTAATATGGATGAGAGTGAGTTTTATTCCTTGTCTACAATAAGAGCCATTCTTTAGCAGTGTGTGAAAAACTTCACACTCTTGACATGTTCTTTGCCCTCACACATTTAACTAACACAGTCATATTACCATTTAAATAAGTTACATTTTCAAGTACATGGTATAAATATTCCAATGAAAACAAACTAATAAGTTTTCCAAATGAGCGTCACCTTTTTTTCGAGGCTACAAAACCTTCCTGTGTTTTAGGGATTTAAAACAAAAAAGGTCATCTTCTCCATCACCTTCCTCTCTGCAGATAAAGATGACTGGTACATACTTGTAACAAGTGTGTGTTTGCTCTAAGTGTTGTAGAAATCCCTTACTTTTCCTTGATGGATTCCTTTCATCAAGGAAGGTGTTGGAGGCCTGGCACAAGCACCCAGAGCACCTGTGCAATCTCCACACAGAAGGAGCCAAAGTCTTGTCCAGAAGTAGCCTCAGCTGATGTGTAAAGGCATGACCTACTCCCTGTATGAGAGTTTGAACTAGGGAATATCAGAGATCCCTTCAGACTCTTTAAGATTTAGTGGCTTTGCAGTATTAATTTCAGCTTTCTCTCAGGCATGTCCTTTACAGCTCTGACCAGTGCCCATCATAATGACAGCCTCATGCTACAATGTTTAGAGATGTGGAAAAACTCATTCTTGCAGTCGAAAGAAAGAAAGGTAAGACATTAAATGAACTCTTCCCTTCTTTCCAGCTTCTGCTTTTAAAATGGATTTTTTCCCCAAAGGAGAAGAAAAATCTAGAAGTGAGACATAGCCAAATTCTTCCTAGCCTCCTTCTGCCCTAACGTCATAAGTAACTTTCTGAGACGAAAAATGGTGAAATGGTTTCTTACTTGGCAAGTTCTTATCATTTTCTCTAAACAGTACATGTACCCACGGTGCCTCTTCCTCTTTTCAGCTGGAGATCCCAAATATTCTAGATTATTTTGTGACACAAAATAAGGCAGCAAACCATGATTCTAACGAGTGACCAGGAGTACTAATCTTCAAATATTTCTCTGTCCTTGCTCAAAAGAGATGTGTCTTATCAGACCTCCCATGGCAAGTACTCCCAAGTGCCGCAAAGAGACTCTGCTTTCAAACGAGAGGAATCACCTGTTTTGAACAGCATTTACTTTTTAAAATTCTCCTCTGTAGCATTTTTTTTAAATCAAGCTATTTTCAAAAAAGTTTCTTTTACTTTCTTTGACCATCAATAAAGTTCTTCTCATCAGCAAGCTGTCTTGCCTGTCACTGTCTAAAGACAATGTTTTTCAACTGGATTAACCCAAATTAAGCGTTTAATTCACAGTGAGATATTGAAGAAAATGGCCCTGTTTTCTGAAGAGCTACCAGGAACTTAACCCATACAGGATAAAAGAAATTTATGAACAAGAGCTTTTTATTTAAGTGTTACATTTTAAGAATTCGAGCACTTAAGTTTAGGCTTGTATTTTTCCCTAAATTAAAAGAAATCTGAAGTGTCAAGAGTTGTTGCACACCGGCTAATGTAAAGCTGTCCAGATCAATTTGTCCTGCTCTACCAAAATACAACACATTTTAGCATTCCCGTGGTTTCTCTTTGTTAAAAGCTGTCTATAGTTAGATCTAATATTAATCCACAAAGCTCTTTGTTTTTAAAAAATACCACAAATCATTACCTAGTATTAGTACAAGCCAAATTTTGCTGTCCCTAGTAGAAGTTCTGGGTTTTGAACAAAGCTGCTGTCCCCATGAACACTCTGTGTTCTGCTGACCTAGTGGAGAGCTGTGGGGGCTAGAAACAGTGAGTGCTCTGGCCACTGCATTGTCTCACCACTTGACAGTCAGGTAACTTAAACCCCCTATTTTAGTCCTCATTTCTACAGAGGAACCCTTATTCTAGATTCATCTGTCAGAGAGAAGCTTCACTGATTGCAGTGCAACTCTGAAGAGGGGAATTTCACTCACCTCCAACAATTAGACTGAGCTCTCTGCTAAGATCAAGGGTGCCTGGTTGAAGCAATGCTGTTTCCTTGAGGAGTACAATTCATTCTGGCCGAATAGCATTCAAAATGTTGGAAGTACTTGAAGGGACAGTAGCCTAGCTCAGTAAAGCACCTAAGCCCAGCCCTGGCAGCTGCAGTAGATTTGGGAGGTGCAAGCCACAGTGCACACCCCACTACCTGATCAGGGTCTGCAGGCTGGTGGGAAAGCAGGCAAGGGTGATTTACACAGTCACACAGCTGCTCCCATTCACATCCCAGGAAGCGAGCTCAGAGCCTTACTCAGGAATGATTTAAGTTTCAACTCCAGCCCCCTCCAGCACAGTCATCAGCAAGTGACCTCTTGATGAATCTCTGTGGGAGGCAGCCCTCAGCAGAGGGGATAGTAGACAGCAAGAGGCAGCACGTGTCTGAGAAAACTTCTTGACTTTTTCCGGAGTTCATCAGCAAAGTTGTTAAATTTTGATATTACTGAAACAGGTCTTGTGCCAAACATAAGGCTCTTAATTGCTGAACTGCATCTAAGAAGCTAGGTGACAAAAATCAACATAAGCAACCAATTTATTTTCTTTTTTTTTTTGAGGAGGAGATGAAAAGAAAATACCATGGCTTATGAATTTTAGAGATGGATCTAAATTCATACCTCATGTCGAAGGAACAGACCTCAGTGAGAATATACTGTCTTGCCACATGTTATTACATTTAATAAACCCATGGGCACAACCATCTCTGGTTGTTACTTCAGTCTAGGATCTGCCTTTGCAGTTAAGATAGTACTACTAACTCCTTCCTCTCTGGAAATTACTTTGTGTTAAAAATATTTGAAAAGTTTAAAATGCAATAAGCACAGAAATAAGAAAAAGTATAAGAAAGAGGAAAGAATAAATAAAATTCTCTTTTTCTGATGTGAAGTCTGCCCAGATTTTTCTCATTGAAAAAAGGGGAAGGAGATTAGTGGTAGCAAAGACCACTGATAGCAATTTAATACAGACCAGTGTCACAGTATGTTGTTGTCCTCCTCATCCTCCTCCCTCTAGCCTGACTCAACTAGGGCAGCTGCTAATCCTTCCATTTTTAGCACAATGCAAACCTTTCTCTGTTCACTAATCCATCACCACATCAGCAGCATCAGCTGATGTGCGGACCCTTTCACCTACAACTGCAAACCCCAGTAGTCTCTGCCAGTATGCCTGATACTGTATACATCTCCTGCCCAAAATTCAGTGCCTTGAAAGGTTTGTGGGGTGAGCAAAACACTGGCCCTTGAATGGTGCCTCAGGAGAACTTAGGCAGCCTGAGTTTTAGTTTGTTTTCTTTAAAAAGCAGTTCAGTAGACTAGAGCTCAGATTTACAGGACAAAGAGGGAGAAAAAACCCTACTAAAACTGTCATTAATCTCACTGCAGTGGTGGAAAGAAATTCCATTTGTGTTCCTAGGGAGGGTCTTTGCTTTATGATCCAGCAAATGCTGGATGCTACAAGGCTGTTTAAACTTGTGCCAAATTCAACAGAGACCCACAGCAGTGGAAAACAACGTCATCTAATTCTACAGTTAACTAAACTTCTACTATAAATTGTAGGGATATACCCTACAATTAAATCCACATCTTTGGCACTTAGACTAGTTTGAATTTGAATCCACCTAAATTTTTTATAAATAAATCCTATTTTTTTATAGCCAGTAACATGACAAGAAGGAAGAGCTGTAAAGTCCAGCTGTTTTCTTTGGTCTTCATTCATCTTAAAACTCTTTTGCACCATTTTAGTAATATAGAGGGCTGAGTACTGACACAGGTCATGCAAGAAAGAACACCTTCATGAAACTGAAGAAGGAGCACTTAAACTGCATGCAACTATGTAACATAAAAAGGGCAGACCACCTCTCATTTAAAAAGACTCAAATGAACAAAACAAAGACCAAACAAACAAAATCCTTAAAAATCCAAACAACTCTACAGTACTCTGCACATGGTAAAAGGAGATTTATATACAAGGCCTCATATCCATTTGTTTGGTCCTGAGAAATTGTAGGACACTTTGAATTAGCTGCTATATAATGCATGGCATAAAACACAGCACATAATTCACTCACACAACACTTTAAAAGCATTTGAATTTTGAAATCCTGTGTGATATCAATAACATAAGAGGCATTTAACCTTTACAAAGAATTAAACATTCATCTGAAATTAAATTTATTTTTATTCAGATGTAATAACCTCTATCCCCCATCCAGAATATGGATTGTTCCTCCCTCACCCATTATATTTTCTCCTAAGGAGAAGTGTCCAGGCAGAAAATGTCTCCTCTTATACTTGCAGCAGCTCGCTCAGAAGCAGCAGGACTGCTGCACACATGCAAGGACATGGACTGTAGACACATCCCTGCACATAACACAAGGTAGTTTAAAGCAATAGGAAGCTGCTTCTGCTTCTTCAGCAACCCCCCAGAGAAAATGGTCTCAAAAGTGGGACATGGCCTTGTTACTGATGGGGAGGGTTACTGAGCTACAGGGACAGCATCCTGCACATTCCTGCAAGTTGCTTTGCACTGTGGTGTGTACGAAAGGGCTTTTGTTACTGCTGAAATCAAAAACAACCCAACCAGGAAAGTGTGCGAAAGTGTCTGAGAGCTGAATTATATCAGCTCTGAGGTGGCACACAGTAGCAGTAGTTAGTAATAAAACAATTTCAAGAGGCAACTTAATAATGTAATTGGCTTCTGCATTAGGTCAGAGTTGCTACAAACCTCACCCATCTGTGAAGCAGAGTCAGATTTTCTGCTTGACTTCAGCTTTACCCAGTAAGCCAAGGGAAAGAGGAGTACAGAGGATGTAGACATAAAAAATTCTGGCTCTTTGCTTTGGAAGAAACAGAAAACAAAATTACATTGTCTGAGGAAATTCCCACAGCATGATTTTGCAAGGCAGTCAGATTCAGCTATCAGCAATAGAGATCACTATCCAATTACCTTAGAACAAGAATACTCCCAATACAATTTCATCTTCACAGTTCAGCTTGCTGTGTTAAAAAGTGAAAAATAAGGAATAAGTCCTTGAGAAAGTGCCAAAAAAGATAATAACAATAATGTGGAGGGTGATTTAGTAGAGCAGGTGTTTGGAAATGTTGCATGATATCTACAAGCATGGTACTATTTACTGAGGAGTTCATGCAGTAGAGATTGCCCCAGTATGCTCAGGGTACGTAGAAACTGTGCACCTCAGGACCTTATCTCCTTGTCTCATCAGACTGCATGTACGGCAGAAAACACCATGCTGTCCCCCAACCAGCCTGCAGCACGAGGGAATTGCCCCACGGAGGAGGAGGAGGGAGATACTCACCAGGTCTTTTCCTATGATTGCAGGAAGAGTTGTCCAGCAGAGGCACCCAGACTCAAGCTCAGGGGCAGGCATGAGGCTCATGGGTTGATAGATTAAAACCTGTTTGCTAAAGGCCTCTTCAGATAATCTTGCACAGAGTCTGGCACCCATGGGCAGTAGGGAGGGAACTCCCCTGTGATTCCACGGGAGGACAGCCATCCCTGGCACAGGAAAATGATCTCAGTACTATACTTGTTATGCAGAAAAGTGGAGGCAGCCCTGGACAGACACACTAAATACAGAATGGCTTTCTCTAAAAAAAGTTTCACCCTTCTTCTTTAAAGAGAAAAATTAAAAAAAGCTTTAAAAGCTTGGCCTGCTGCTGTCCATCTGAAAAGCCTCCTTCACTACTGGCAAATGCACGTTCTGTCTCCACATATGGAGGTATTTCCCCAAAACCCAAAGTCAAGCAAAGTCTGCCTCTTCTAGCCAACAAGGAGATGAAGTATCCGTGGGTTTACTAGTTACAGCTGATCAGCCTTTTTAAAAGGAACCAGAAGTTTTTAAAATGAGCTTCATTAAAATAAGAAACAAAAGCAAGGTTTAAACTGAAATTAAATTCAGTGACACAAAAGGCTCAACTGTGACATAAAAATATAAACAATGTGATTCTTAACGAGACACTGATTCATGTTTCCTTTCTGGAAAAAAAAGGCTTTATTTTTTAAAATCAATACTGGTAGGAACATATAGTCTCAGTAAACAACATTTGTTACTTTTCTCTTTCCCCAACTCCCCTCCCACCCAGTTATATGCTTATAAAGAGAGAGCGATTACAGCAAATTCAATGTCCAGACACTTGAGAAGATGTTGCAGTGAACACAGACCACCCACTAACTTCATCTGCCTTGTTTTGTAGTCCCGAATTTTTTCAGATTTCACACTGCCCTTGATAATGAAGAACATAAGGTTTTTCTTTTCTTTATTAATTTTTATATACGAAGGACAAAATGCAAGGGCAGGTCAAGGAGAATATGTTAAATGCCAAAAAATCCAAGACATCCCTCCACACGTGTTGCCTTTCCTCTCGATTTGTGTGCCATCAGTCACAGAATCCTCTTTTCCTCTCACATTGCAGCTTCAATATCCAAACTGGTTTCCCACTTAGCTTACTCTCATAACCTTGCTAGACACTGACCACGGTAGCTTTCATTTCTCACATGAAGCTTATCTCTCTTAAAAGGAAATGACACAGGTAAAACAGAAGTGAAATTAGCCCAGAAACACAGAAATTTTAATGTGATTCCATGGGTCAAAGTTTTAATAGGGCTTTCTTCTCAGGGTCCACGAATTCTCTAATAATAAATAATAGTAGTAATAAATATTTTCTTGCATAGCATAGTTTGGGTGCTCTCACACAGAGCTATGTTCTTGGAGGGGTCTGCAAATGGGAGCTCACTGCTGACAGGGACAGCAGAAAAAGACAGTTTAAACTATATATCATTGTTGAAAAAACAAAAATCTAGATAGGCTTCTTGCTAATTAACATGTTGGTTTTACTGTTCACTTTCAAAGGTCACCTTCTTCCTGCTGTGGAGCCTTCTACCACATATCTGTCCACTCTAACTATTTTTGTCAGACAGTTTTTGTCGGATTAGGTTAATTATTAACACAAATCACAAAAACAGCCCCATCACGAAATCCTTTTATTTTACTTGCAAACTGGGTACATTACTGACAAAAGCTGAGCAAGCTTAATCTACCATAAACAGCAGTCATGTGTAACATTTGTGTTACACAGCTTTTGTCAGCAGTGCCTCAGAAAAATACACACAAATAGGGATCACTTCATCCTTCACTAGACTTAATCAATTTGGAATTGTTAAATGTTATACAGTGATGGTTTGTAAAGCAAAGGACAGAGCACAACTTCAGTGGAATACAGAAATCAGGGGGGAAAAGTGTTTTAAGCAAGTCAGGCAATCAACACAAACTGAAATATATCTCAAATCACAGGATAGGTCTCTTATAAACAGGGCAATGTAAGTGTTACTGACTGCAAATGGTCAAGGGCTTTGATTTTCTGCTTTATTGTAAAGGTTCAAACACAAATATCTCATTTTAACAGTAGATAAACATCTACATCAGGGTAAAGCACAGTCCCATAGCTGAAACCTGACAGCCTGAATGCTAGATGTGCAGACTTACTGAACTGTGTGGATATCTTTACATGATAATCTGTCTGTAAAAGAGACTATGAATTTCCATTTGCCTAATTTTCCTTCCTTGACTTACTACTGAATTGCTTTCTACAAGTCTGAAGCTTTCTGTGGAAAAAGGTTGATTTCTCATGGGGAAACTCAAGCTAAATACCTGAGAAAGAAAAAAAAAGTACCCCACCATGAAAACTCCACCAGCATAGACACTATATCCTCAGGGAATATTTCAAAAGCAGGCATTCTGAATATTGTCTTGTTGAAACCACTCGTAACAGTAATTATGTTTAAGAACCAGTGCCAGAGGAGCAATTTTTATTTCTGTACTAACACTGGGTTTGGGGGGCATTTTTTTCAAGTTTGGGTGGTTTGAGAGTTTTGTTTGATCGAATTTTTTCCTATAAAAAGTTTCTCATTATTCTTCTTGATGTGGTCCCCAAAAGTTTAATGAAGACTGCATTTAGTTTAGCCATTGTCAACAGGTCAGATAAAGATGACTCTGGTGGCAGGTTTCAGTGAAACACCAGCAATAAGAACATGCTCTCAGGACATGCTTGCACACTCTAAAACTCACTCTGGTCGCACAGAGCCTGTTCTTGAGGCAACAGGGGTGGCCTCAAGTGTCTAATACAGTAAACACTAGGAAAACAGCTAGAAGACCCTTGAGGATAGACACCAAACTATGATTTAACAAGACTAGAGAACATTCTGCACTCCTGGCAAGAAGATTTCTTTCTCCTTGTAGGTACCAGCTCACTTAACACCACTAACTCCAAGGCCTTGCTCAGCTACAAAACACAGCTAATCAGAGTTTAAATTAGCTTTCCTACATCTCCTGGGTAAACTCTGTCTGCACCCCTGCCAAAACACACTACTCTCCTCCCCTGCATTTCCAAACAATCCTTCACCATGGGTATTTCCCCTGCAGCTCCTCACAGTGTTGTGCACGTAGCTGTAAATTGCACAGCCACACCAAATGATCGCAGGCAGAATTGAATGCATGAAAGTGTTGGCTGTGTATCCTGGGAACAGGAGAAAGCTGTTAGCATTGCCTCGGCACTTCTGCTCCTAGCTCCTCTCCCCCTTCATCCAAAAACTAGACCAAAAAGGAAGAAATATTTCCAGGATCCAACTTCAGCTTCTGCCACCACGGCCTGATGGGTCTCTGCCCAGTCAGCCCCTAATCATAGTCGTTATTCACATTCATTACAGGGATATGCTGCAATGCCTGGAGCGATATCCTTCCACAGGGAGGGCAAACGAAAGCTGCTGTGGGAATTTAGCAGCTGCCCAGAGGACAGATAACAACAGGATGTCATTTATCCTCAGCAGCAGGGTTGGAGGTCTTGCCGAAGCAGTTAGAGGTCAAAATTAGTTACCAGGCAATGGCTGCTTAGTGATTCATGCGAAATTAGTCGTGACCTCAGCCAAAGGGACTGCGGAGAAGAGTTCACGTGGCACTAAGGCACTAATTAGCACTGCCACTGGATGGCTCCACGCAGGTCACAGCCGGATCTGGATCACACGGTGAATTACCCCATCCCGCTAATGACGCCAGTGTTAATGGAGTGAAAGTTTTCTCCCATGGAAAACTGAAGTCAGAAATTACTGCCTTATCTGATGCAAATACAACACGGAATGAAGGCTCTGCCCCCTCCACGAGCGTCAGCCAGTGCCTGATCAGCGAGGGAAAGTAGGAACCCTGTCCCAGAAACTGGACCCTTTATTCCCAATCACTTTTAAAATTAGTCCTTCCTCTTATGTGTTTTAATCCCCAAAAGACACAATTTTTGTCCTGAAGTGCAGCAGAGCAAGCAGATAACAAGCAGTGTGTGGGATTAGTAGTGAGTGCATAGCAAAGGTGTAGGATTTGGTGCCACTGTCAAAGCACACCCATACCGAGCTTCCTTGCTTGCTTACCATAGTGCAGCTGAGTGCAGATGAGGGCAACGGTTGGGTCTATTTTTCACCACATTAGAAGGACTTTCAAGAAAAGTTTGTATTTTGACAATGCAATTCCCTTGAAAAAAGAATTTAAGTTCTTGTGTTGGATGTACACAAACACATTATAAGTAAAAACACAGCACTGGTTCCATTCTGCAGTAAACTTAATCACAATCTCATTTGTAGATCTTCAAAAATTTAGGCTTATTTAATTAGAGAAATCAGAGAAATCAAATTCTCCACCGAGTCCCAATCATTTCAAAACATTAAAGCCCAGGAGTAGTCTGGGAGACACACTGTAGCAGCTTGGATTTTCTTATTTGATGGTGTGGGGAGAAGACAGAAAAGAGAAACTCCTGGGGACATCCCAGCTTTGGAGGCAGCACAAACCTAGAGCAGCGAGGCAAGACCCCAGAGCAGCTGAAGTCCAAGTCCAGATTAAGCAGTAGGGAGCGATGGCTGTGGCTGTTGGTAACCGTGGGATGCAGCAGAACTCCTGATGGTGGGCAGGTAGTATGCTGACAAATCCTGGTCGGAACACTGTGCAGCTTGCTTGGAGGCCCACATCCATTACATCCATTTTGTTTCCGTAGAAGCCTTTTCTTCAGACTTTTTTTCTTTTTTTTTTTTCTTTTTTTTTTCCTTTTCTTTTTTTTTTTTTTTTTTTTTTTCCTTTTTTTTTTTTTTTTTTTTTTTCCTTTTTTTTTTTTTTTTTTTTTTTCTATTAAACTTCCTAAAATTTTACTTGGCAGAGAGAAAAAGGGTCTGCAAGATTTCCCGGTAGGGCAACTTTAAGACAGCCAGTGAAACTTGATATGAGTTCTTAATCTTCAAGACTTGTGTTGACATCACAAACTGTGAAAGTGGAGCCAATGATCAGGGGAGCTGAAGTTTGGATTACATGAAGTGCTCTCTTTTTGTTTTTCTTTCCAAGCTATTATTGCTTTTAGTGCAAAACTAAAGAATTAAAAGAATTTTAAGGGCATGTGGAGTTGCATCTGTAAATAACAACAGCAGGGATGGCCTTGGATTTCAAGTCAGTCCAAAAGCAAAGGCAGAATTAAGAAGGAAGCTGGAGGTACAGGGCTGGACTGCAAGGCTTATGTAAAAGAACTACCTGGCCAAAAAAGGGGATGAGATGCTGCAGTGTTTAAGACAGCCTAAGCAAAGCCACTCTTTCTCCATGACTCCAGAGGAGCAAGGAAGACACAAGATGGAGCAGAATGTCACTTCTTGCTAGCAAAAATGTTCATACAGGAGGACATTCCTGCCCATTTTGTCATCAGCTCCAATAAAGCAGCAGCCTGGATTGTGAGACAGCCTTTGTCCTGGGTTACATGGTATTCTATTACCATTTTTTTTAGCAATGTTCCCTGCCTCCTCCCTCTGGACTATCATCTGTTAATGTGTCTATCAATGCTTTGTGCATGACTCATCGATAACTCGCTCCTGGACTATCTCCTGTTAACGGCCTCATCAATGCCTCGCCCTATGACTCACCATCCCATTGTGAGATGCTCCGCCCAGGGGGAAGGAGCCAAGCATTCCCACCTGGATAAAGTCTGTGGTTTTGCAGCAGCAGGGAGGAGCCTCTTCCACTGAATTCCCAGAGGAACAGCCCTTACCCACTGGACCTTCAGAGGACAAGAGCTACTAGACCTTTCTGCGGGATCACTGTTTTCAACAAGACCACTTCATCTGGACTGCTACCACCACCCCCACTAACAGGGTGTCAGGGTGTGTTCTGATTCTGCTGGTAGTTTCTTTTGCATTTATTTTTCCTTTCTATTAAATTGTATTTCTGACTTGGAGTCTCTCACTGGTTTTGCTTTCAAACCAGCACAGCCTTCACACTCATGGATGTTCTGGAGAGCCCCAAGCTCCCCAGCTCCATGCAAGGAGGAAAAGGTCTGGAAGTGCTGCTGCCCAGAGAGGAATGCAGTCTTGTTGCCATTGTCCTGGACCGTATCTCTGGGGTAAGCCACTGCCTAAATTATGGCTCTGGGACTCTGGGTACCAGGCTGAGGTAAGAGGTTCCCAAACCTGTTGACTTTTCAGATTTATTCTGGTTAGACCAACCTTTTGAAAAGCTGAGAAACTGACTGTGCACTGCAAGCAAGATGTAGAGCAGTGGGAGTCCAATCCTGCTCTTACTAATGCTAGATAAGGGTTTTACTGTTGGTTGCAATGGGGTTGGGGTGGCATCCTCAGAGGAAACAAGATCAAAAAGGCAAACTTTTCAATCCTAAATAAAACAGCAGATGTCAGATCATACATTTCCAAACAAAAGTTACTGAAATCAAGGATTTAAAATGCTAATTGCCAATTTTGAACGCAGCTCTTTCCAACAGCCCACTTGAGTACATCAACTTACAGTGAAGTTATAGAACTCCAAATCCTTTTGTATAGGTTGGGGCAAGTTGACACCTTCACTTTACCTGTTGTAACAAGAGGGGTGGGGGGGGGGGGTTACTTAACAGCAGGAATAGCTTTCTTTATTTTTCAGAGTTTGGTACCAGCCTTAAATACACAGCAGCAATGTCCTGAAAATTCTTACAGCAAAAATATGACACTATAGTATGAAACACCCCTTCTGTTCATTTGCTGAAACAGATGTCCTCGCTGCTTTGCCAGGCTTGAGAGATATACACAGAGCCTGGAAATCAGTAAATGCTACAAGAAAACAAAGCTCAGTTTTATAGGCCTGACTTCAGTTTGTTGACATCTAACTTAATGCCTCTCTTGAAAGAGCTCATCAAATACTTTAAAGAGAGTAAAAATTTCTTTCATTTTGCAGAAGAAAACTCACAGAATAAAAAGCCTATCAGTGTAGGAAAGGGCAAGCCTGCACCATTAAAATTTAGACTCCACTAAATGCTCCATTCTTGCCGTCTGCCACTTAGGCAGTCAAGTGAATGACCCCAGACAGCAGAGCATGCAAACTTTAAACAAGGGGTAAAACAACTGTACCTAATCACAGGTAACAGAAGACCTTTTTCTGACCACTCAAGTAAAACTCTAGGCAGGAACCTATTACAGTTGTCCTCAGTGCTGTCCAGACAGAGAAACATAAAAAAAAATAAAACTCTCCAAAGCCGGTAACACCAACAGAGAAAATGTTTTTTCTGCTACAAAAGTATTCAAACTCACTTTTTCCTCACTGCTAAGGCTGAAGACAGCTATTCATTCACCTTTTTATGCAATCATATGGGGTCAAATGAGAGTAGCAAAGGCTGAAAAGCCGGAGCTAATGTTAGCACTGTATATTTTTATGACTTTTGGTGTGTTTACAGAATACAGAAACTATTGTCTGGAATACTTTCTTTCCATGCTGAGGAGGAGACAGCTAGGGAAGAGGATTATGAACGGTTCTCTGTTTGTGCATGAATACCAGAGCCAGCATCTCCACAACATTGGATTGTTCACCCCCAAGCCAACTTAAGAGCAGACAAGAATTGTTAAATACATACCAGGATGTGAAGATGAATGGGAAAGCAACATTACATTTACCAAAAAAACCCTGCAAAATAATTCTTAGTCTTCTGCTTGAATTTTGACCATCGTTTTAGAGCCCACACAATTCCATCCTTTCATATTCTGGACAACTCCTGGTAAATATAACATAAAACAACAGAAATATTAGTGCTTCTGTAGCAGCAACTCGGTTTTAAACTTGTTCTTTCTTCCCCATACAGGAAATGTTTCTATAAAGGAGCCATTCCTATTCCTTGGCCATAGAGGTTCCTTATCACTTTCATCAGCCATATCCACTGCTAACTGAATAAGGAAATGTTGCTTTTACAAGCTCTTTGGACACAGTTGTTGTAATTGAATGCCCACCCTAGTGCAGTCTGTTTTGATGGAAAAGTATTCTCAGGTCATAGAAAGACCTCATAAACATGGAAAGGATAGACTGATACATGTTTATAGGTTCTGTATTTTCCTAGCCATTTAAGAGATAGATTGGTATATAGCTTAAGCAAACTTCCTTCTACATACAGTAGTTCCAAGGCACTTCAATGACTGCCTTCCTTTCTGTCTTAGCTATTTGAACTGGAAACTTCTGAAAGCAGGGAAGGTCTTTCTGGGGGCTTGAGGGTTTTTTTGGCAGGATGTTTGCACAGCAGATTTCCCACCTGGGTTCCAAGCAGACATGATTCTTCCAGATAGCAACACTATATTATCACTGTTGCTGCTGTGCAAAAAAAAATCTCTGTTTTCCACATGCTGCAGTACTCTGGTCAAAACCATAAAACAAAACATTTTTAGAACCCAGAAAATCTCCTGCCCATCAGCTCAAACCCATCTTTCCATTAGAGGTTTTCCTACCTTTTTGGCTTTTGTAGAGCAAGCAGATGATACTGCCTTAAGGACCTCAAAGCTAGAAATAAACTAGTAGAATAAAGCAACATATCAACCTTCATTGTATTAATTAGCAGAACAATCAAAATGTCAAGAGCAAAAGGACAAGAGACAAATCCACTGCTGACTTACCTTGCTGGAAAACATCACTAGTCAGACAGGTCCCTCTAACTTTAGAATAGTTACTGCCTGCTGGCACTGTGCATCCACAGACTCTAGAGCAGAAGGTCCCAGATACAGATCCCCATGGCGGTCCCCATGACTGGACACCAGAGGCAGCCAGTGGGCCCAACCTCCCACAGAACAAGGAAAGGTTGTTTTGCATCATCTTTCCTCTGGCACCCTCAGCTTCCCAAAAACCCTGGAAAACACAGTATTCTGGAAAATGCTTCTGAGACAAACCCTCTTGTATCCTTAGTTCCTCTCCAAATACCCTCCCCACCTGTATACAAATTATATACACTTTAGAAATTTATTTGCCTGGTCAGAATCTGCTCAGTAGATAAGCATGTGTGGACAGAAGTTCTGAGACCAAAAAGAGCAGGATACTGGCGACCGTGAACATGTTGCGCTTCGTCCAAGAAAGTGTAACAACCTTTGGTTCCTCTACCGAGACACAATTTCACGTGTTGATTAAAAAGGAGAAAAAAAGCCTCACTTCAGTCCGTGCTGCTTCTCTTCCAATTTATTCCCTTTAATAGATGCTAAAAAGTATCCACTGCTAAGAGAAAAAACCCACCAGTAAATTTTTGGCAGTCCACAGCAGGCAAATTATCTGCAAACCCCTGACTTCTAACTAATGCCTCAGCTTCTGCAAAGGCCATAATTAATTCTGAGAATATCAGAGCACCCTTTAAAATTTTGGTAATCAAATAAGCAACTTTCCTTTGCATTGCTTCAGACCATACAAGTACCACGAAAACAAAACAAAACCAAACCCCAAGCTTCCAAAAAGCCCCAAAAAGATAAGGGAGAAAAAGAACAGATACTAGGTTTGGAAAATTCTGGCTGGGAAGGAGAATTTAAAGATATTTCCACAAACTTGAATATTCCTGAGCCAGTTTTGTAACATGATCTCAGTGCTCTGAAGAAGTTAGCAAGCTGGTTGGAGAGGAAAGAGGATGTAAACACCCTACAAATGCTCAAACACTCTCACAGGACATTCAGACTGTGCTCAGAAAGGAGCTGTCACTGCAGCTCACTTTTTTCACCTCTTCTTCCAGGTAGTTGGTCACTGCCTTCACACATCATCACATGTACAAATCCCACATATCTCAACAGCTACATGGGGCATAAAGAGACTCAGCCCTGTTAGACATCTCCAGAGTTCCTCTAGTGTTGACCTGGGGCTTGGTCATTAGTAGGCAGGTGTGGTGG
>VYZQ01007680.1:3961-16461 GCA_013400655.1 Mystacornis crossleyi | reverse complement strand
AATCTCCTTAGATATTTTAAATAGTAAATATGATAATCCACATTAATACTCTTGAGACTGAAATTAAATACCTTTGGGTTTCAAATCCAGCAGGTGCCATTTGGACAGCTTGAAACTAAGTGGAGTGAGGACTTTGGAGACAGAAGACCTCATGAGGTCCTATTCAAGCTTCAGGCCATAGTGAGGGAAAAGATATTATCAAAACCAAACTTCAGGACCTAGAGGGACAATATGTATTGCTATGTGCATAACAATAAAACATATNATATGCAGAAAGGAAAAGTGACTGGGAACAGCATGGATTTACTAAGGGTAAATCATGCTTGGCCAACCTGAATGCCTTCTGTAATGAAGCAGCTCCCCGGATGGATGAGGAGAGACCAGTGAATATTGTCTACTTCAACTTCAAGACTTTTGACACTGTCACAACATCCTCACAGGCAAACTCAGGAAGTGTGGACTGGGTGAATGGACAGTGAAGTGAACTGAAAACTGGCTGAATGGCAGTTCCCAGAGGGTTGTAATTGGTGGCACAGTGTCTAGTTTGGAGCCTCTCACTGGTGGTGTCCCTNTGCAGGGAAGAGGGATCCAAGAGAGCTGGATGATTGCTAAGGATTGCTTCCTCCAGGCTCATAAAAGATGCATCCCAATGAGCAAGAAATAGGGTAAAGGAGGAAAGAGACCTGTATGGATGAATAAAGATCTTCTGTCATTATTCAAGCGTAAGCAGGAAACACACAGAGGATGGAAGCAGGGTCAGGCAACTTGGAATGAATATAAAAAGGTTGTCAGAATAAGTACAAATGAGACAAGGAAGGCCAAGGCCCATCTGGAATTCAGTCTGGCCACGGATGTAAAGGAAAACAAGACAGACTTCTTCAAATACATCAGTAACAAAAGGAATATTAAGGATAATGTGGGCCTGTTACTAAAGGGATGGGGGACCCTGGTATCAGAGGATGCAGAGAAGACAGAATTACTGAATGTCTTCTTTGTGTTGGCCTTCACTGACCCAGAAGATCAGGGTAAAGGAATGTCAGAAGGAAAACTTTCCCTTTGTCAAGCAGGATTGGGTTAGAGAATACACAAGCAAGCCTGACAGCCACAAGTCCAAGGGGCCCTGACCAGATGCATCCACAAGTGCTGAGAGACACCTGGCAGACACCACAGATAGGCTGCTCATACCCATCTTTGAAAGGCTGTGGAGATCAAGAGACAGGTCTGAGAACTGGAAGAAAGCAAATGTCACCTCAGTCTTCAAAAAGGGCAAGAAGGAGGATCCANAGGGAGGTGATCCTGCCTCTTTACTCAGCTGTAGTGAGGCCACATCTGGAGCTCTCTGTCCAGTTCTAGGCTCCTCAGTACAGGAGAGACATGGAGCTCCTGGAGCAAGTGCAGTGGAGGGCTACAAAGATGATGAGGGGCCTGGAGCACCTCTCTTATGAGGAAAGGCCTAGGGAGTAGAGCCTGTTCAACCTGAAGAAGAGACAGCCAAGAGGTGGCCTCATCCATAAGTATCTGAAAGGTGAGAGTCAGGAGGATGTTTCCAGGCTCTTTTTGGTGGCACCAAGCAATAGGACAAGGGGCAATGGACAGAAACTGATGTACAGGAAATCCCACCTGAATATGAGGAAGAACTTCTTTACTGTCCGAGTGAGTGTCCACTGGAACAGGCTGCCCAGAGAGGTTGTGGAGTCTCCCTCACTGGAGATATTCAAGAACTGTCAGTGTGGTCATGAGCCAGAGTAATTTACTTCTCTCTGAAAACCTGTACTATCTGAGTGTCCTGAATCTCCCACTCTGTGCTTATTTCCTTAATCATAGCCACTTCTTGTGGGTTCTCTCTGAAACATGTTTTACCCTTGAAGCCCACTACAAAAAAATTTCTCAAACAACTCCAGTTTTCTTTCCTACAGGGGGTAAAAATAAGCACATGTGCTTGCTTTCACTGAGAAACATGATATGACTGACTGGTAATAGGAAATCTCTATATTTTTCAGAGTTCGAAAGCTGATTCATAAATCACACTGATTTAGACAAAAGTGTCCCTTCAGGTGCCTTCTAGAGTTCCCTCTAATTTATTTCCTCATATATTAATTGCTTCAGTGACTTCTATCTACCAAACCTGTCTCATTGCTGTTAATGATCTCTGTAGACTACAGGGGTTTGCTCTCAACAACACTAAAGTTCGTATGAAGTTATCTTGAAGAAATCTCTTCTGACTACAGAGTGGAATTTCTATCCTAAACCAAGGAAGATTAATAATAATTTTTTTTTCCCAGATAAAATATGCTTTCCACAACAGGAAATTAAATTCAACATTTCAGTTCCTTGTATAGCTCAAAAATAGTGCAATACCTTTAGTTGCATTCCACCAGCTAAGCAATAGCTGGATGGAAAATTTCTCAGGATGTGGTGGAAGTTGACCACAGAGCATCATCTTCCTTCAGTCAGCGCAATGAGTATTTGCTGAATATACTATGATGCTCTTAAAACTTGAGGTTCTTAAAAATCCCATTGTTCTCTACACAAGAATAATCTTTGAAAGAAAATAATGAAATTTGACCCTGGGAAATTAAACTTTCCATGGAATTTCTGCCTGCTGAAAAAATGTTCAATGTCCTATCGTAAATCATTGTGTATTGTTGGATGTTAATGAAAATTTGTCAGGTTCCTTCTCCGTAAGCAGCTACATTTCAGTGGTGAAATGTGGTTGAACTGTGTGTTTGAGGGTAAGTAAAATATTTGGGAATTCTCTGTTGCTTGCTTTTTTTTGTTGTTGTTGTAGCAGCTTTGAAGTTTCTAGGGTTTGCTATTAACAAACCACACATACATAAGAATGAAAAGAATTAAGAGTAAAGTAAAATAAAGGTAGTGCTTGTACAATGATTGGAGACCAATTACTTTAATTTTTGTTCCTACATATTTTCCCAGATTTTTTCTTCTCTTTTCTGTGTTCTATTAAAAGATTCTATTCTGTTACTACCATATAATCTATGTGAAAATTTTGGTTATCTATTTACAGCTACGCCTTCACTTACCCCCAGATTCTATATGAATATACCTGTTACCTGAACACAGGTTCTCTAACAACAGTGCTATGTCTGTTCATATGATATGGAATTCTAATTTTGTATCTGCATCATTTTATGACATTGTGACGTTAAAAAAAAAGGGGGGGAAAAATGTAGGAAATACCTACTGTGGAACAAATATTGTAAAGAAGATGCTAAGAATATTCATTTCAATTCTAAAAGACTTTTATTGCCAATTTCCAACACTTTCATATGTTTTTCCAACAAATATGAGCTATTAAGAAAAAAAACCCATGGGAGTTGAATTTCATGGGTTCATTCTGGGAAGGTTCACACTGAAGTAGATGTATTATCTATCATGCAGTACTGTACTCTGCAAGTCTTCCAGTGGTTGCATTATGAATATTCGTGATATGAAATAAAAAATTCATGGTTATCAAAATATGTCCCTAATTTCACACAATCAAATAAATAAGGAGAATTAATTATAAATGCCTCGATTTTGCAAGTATATGATAAATAAGATGAAGAACATGTTTGTGCAAGACCTCATTTTCAGATCAGCATCACATTCTATTCACATCAATAAGTTCTTGTCAGGGCAAGTAAATGTTTCACAAACAGGCTCAAAATGGTTAATAAGTTATTTGGGAATCAATCTCTATTTTCCAGGTTGATATACATTATTTCCACATTTAACTCTGCTACATTTGTTTGTGGGTTTATCATTTAATATTAAAAAAGTAGAGTGGCCAAATGCTCTATCTGAAAAAACAAACAGACTGGAAGGAAAAAGAAAAATTCAATAGCCCTGGAAAGCTCATCTGGCATTTACGAGTGATTTGAATTTGAATATCTGAATTTTCCAGACCACAAAGGAAGAAAGTAGGAGGCTACAAGTGAAGAAGTTTCCTGTGGTTCTTCTTTTGTAACGAGCCTCAGAGGAAGGAACTCTGTACTACAGCAGGCTTTGTAAAGCTGTTCAGTCCATGCCTACATCAAGAGTGCATGGTGATGCAGCTCGGGAAAGCTTTCTGGGCATTAGCTGTCCTTGCTCTCCTATGTTTGCACATCCACACCACAAGGACCATGTTCATTTACCTGCAGCTTCAAAAAACCAGGGAGGTTTTGGTACACTGTATGTTCAAATAAGTTGCAAGATCTTTTCTTGTTGGAGGCAGAATTTGACAGTCTTTTTGAGTAGTTGCTGTTGCAGGTAACTATATATAATGCATCCAAGCCAGTTCTGCACAAACCAGGAGTTCTCCATTACCTCAGTGTGGATCACATCCAAACAGAGGAACTCCTTTTCAGTTTCAAGTACTACGGGACAAAAAACAACCCTGCAACAGCAATTTTTTTACAAGGAGTTTTGATATCTTTTCATTTGAATAATACAAACCCAGGTAATAATACTTAGGACAAGGGAATTCAACAGACAGTTTTCTACAGAACACTGAAGTGCTGACTAAAATGTGAATTGTTCATGGTCTGTGGACCATGAATCATTGCATCCTTCATAAAAATAGAACTTGGAAAGCTACATATCCTTAATACAATTGGTACATGTAAATAAAGACTGTATATAGGGTCAGAAGGCAGAAGGATATAGAACAACTTTCAGAAAGAATGATTGAGTTTAGGGAAGTTTTGTGACTCAGGGAGTGGGATGCTGTTTTATTCAAGAGCATGTGTATGCTCCCGTGACTGTCATAGACCAGGGAGAGCACTGCTTTTTGAAAGACAGGAAAAAATGCTTTTAGCCATTTGGGTGCTAAGAGTTTGCTGGAGGAAGAAAAGTATGAGAATAAATCCACTTATTAGAGCTAGGGAAGCAACTTTAGGGAAGAGCTAGGCAGCTTGAAAAGGGCAGATTTGAAGAGGGAGGAGATTATCTCCATGGAATTGTCAAGCTTGAGCTAGATGCTGAAATGAATAAGTATGAAAGCGTTTGCTGCTAAAAACCCTGTTGTGTCTCTGTGGCTCTACTCCAGGAAAAAAACCATAGAAACCTGTCAGAGAAGATAGGTTGCCTCTGTCACATCTTAGTTATAAAGTTAAAAAAACCCAGACATTGCTGGTTCTCAGCCAGTATAAGGAATGGGGATAGAAAGACTTGTGATGGGACAATGCTGTTTCTTGACTGTGCAATGTCACCCATTCAGAGGTTCCTCAGGTTGGTTTAACTTTTTCTAGCAGATAAACTGCCTTAGTAGAGGATGACAGGAAATTGCTATATTTCATGACTGAGAACATGGGGGGAGGGGCTTTGGCAGGAAAGCAGCAGAGTTTTGAATTTGGAACAAATCCAGTTTCAGTGAAGTGATACCTGGAAGGCTGGTGATATTCATGCTTTATGCAATGTATTAATTCAAAGGAAACCACTATCAGCCTGAGGCTGGAATAGATGTTTTTAACTTAAGTAAATGAATTAATTTAATTAACAAATGTGAGGCTGAAACAATAGAGCTGAGAGGAAATGAAGACTTGATTATGAGGCTCAGCATAGTGTTGGATAAGATAAAGCTCAACACAGATGGCTTTTTAGGGATTACAGGTTGAACAATTACTGATAGAGAAGATATATAAAAAAATGAGAAGGGAATTCAGTAGTAGTTGAACTCAAATTCATATTGTTTTCTACAATCTTGAACTTTCTTTTCTTAAACAATCAAAATTTGGCAGAGATTTTTAACAGCATTCATAGGTACCTGTTATGTTTCTTAATGACCTTACTAAGAAAGTGCTTCTACTACACCTATTAAAATTCTGCATAGTTACATCTCTCCCATCAGAAAAAATTTCTACATGACCAGGTACTGTCACAGATAGTGACAGCAATTCTGATCCATTAGTTGTTCACGTGAATGAAGAGTACCTCCAAATCAAGAGATATTACTGGTATTTTTTGGGATTTGTTTAAAGCTCTATAAGAAAGGTTGAGCTCTTCTGTTACAGGAGCAATGCAGATGAGAACTGGAAAATGTACTGCTGGCAGTATTGGGGTTTTTGAAAGTACTACATTCAAACCAGTAATTTGTTAAAGGAATTTGCATATCAGGCTACCTTGTTTTCATGGAAGACTTTGAAACAACTTTTCAGCAATCTGAGCAGTAAGATCAGCCTCATATCATATGATGTGGGAATAGAAAATCATAAGCTTGAAAAAGGAAAATGCAGAGCTGCTGCACAAATAACTATTTCTTCTTCTATATTTTGTCCATTTATCTAAAAATGACTACTTGTAAATTCCACTATTTCTCATAGCAAACTAAGTTTAATCTGCATCATGTTTGTTTCTGGATTTCATTGCGTTTAGTAATTTTTGATATACCTATCTCTGTCTTAGGAGACCCATTCACCTTTACAGAAAAATATATTTTTGAAAATAAGCCTTAACCTTCCAAACTTGAGTACAAAAGAAAGGGGAATCAGAACTAAGACAAGGCAGGTACCAGAGAGAAGAGGGAGTTCTCTGAGAGACAGTAAATTTCATTTTACCAGCATCTAGATTCATATTGGTAATCCATATGGCTGATGAATCATAGATTCAGTTTACAAGTAACCTATAGGACTTGCAAATAATTCAGTGGTGTAAAATAATTGTATGGGCATATAAGGCCTAAATGAATCACATGTGTTTCAAATCTTCTGGTCCCGGAGGTGAGTGGTGCAGAATCTGCAGACAAAAGCAGTACCATCCAAAATATCATTTCTTTTGTGTCTGTGGAGACAGTAGTGGGGATGTGATGCAATGGTGATGATTTTCCATATGTCCAGTATTAAACAAGTCCATAAATAAACATGCCAGAAATTATTTTTTTCCCATGTTCCTTTTGGGGGACAGTAAGTGGAGCTTCTCTTTGTAACATATGAAATGATTCATATTTTAGTCATATTCTCTATGCCCAAGATCTCACTTGCCTCTTCCCAATACAACTGGTACTTCAGAGGTTTGAACTGTAAGTCAAAAGCTTATGAAAAGAAGTTAAGATGATTTGGTGATTATGACAGGTAGCAACAGGCTTTAAAAGGCTCCTCAGAACATAATTGGTCACCTGTGACCAGAGCAGACCTTTTCTAGTGGTTATCTTGTCCCTCCCAGTCCTCTCATCTATTTTTCTCCCATGCCTGCAAACGCTAGAGGCTGTGAAAAGCTGGTGTCTGCTGTCTTTAGAGAAATCTGTGGATTTCATACTTGATTCACAAACATCTGTGCTGCACCACTGATGACATTAATTTACAAAGATGTCTAACACTATGGGCTATTGGTGTATCTACTGATCATATGCATCTGGGGATTAAGAAAACAGGATGGACAGAGCAGTTTTCCATTTCCACCAGTGTGACTCAGTCCTGAATGTATGTTCATACATTCATAGCTCACCATTCATAGCTTCATAGCTCACCATCTGTGCTGATTGATGGATCTGCAGGCAGTAACAACAGTCAAAAACCAGCAAGAAATCTCCCAGCAGCTTCAGGAGCAAAAGGTGCGGAACTATCATGTAACATTCTCCCAGTTCAGGGTTAAACAACAACCAAAAAGAAGCAACTACTCTTGCCCTTTTCATACTCTGTGCAGGGAGTTTTGTCTCCTGATCTCTTAACCTAGTTGCTAACAGTACGTCCTTTCACTGAATAAAAAACAAACCACCAACAAATATATATCAGATGTGGCAATATACTCAAATGGACAGATGAAAAAAAATGCCATCTCTAGCTGCCCATATATCAGCATCTTTGTCATTCTGAGAAATAGGGGTGAAAAGTTAAAAAAAAAAATCAGTGCATTTTGACTTTGCCATTCCTAGGATTATTCTTTCTGGCTTGCAGGGTAAACACATAAAGCAATGAACAGACAAGAAGCACTCCCAGCAAAAGAGGATTTACAAATTCTCAAACAATGCTCAATGTGAGTGGGCAGATCATGAGAAAACGTTCACAATTCTTCATCAAATCTAACTAGTTTGCCACTACATATTTGTGCTATAAACTGTGAACTGGAGTTCGTCTGTGGGAGAATAATCCATATGAAATGACAGGAAGCAAAAGACAATTGCTTTTGCAGCTATGGAATAAGACAGGATTTGCAGGTTCCCGATTCTGTTTATTTAACTGAAAAAAAAAACTTTAAGAATCCAGTTCTATAATGGAATCATATTTTACTCAGAATTAGTTGCAGCTATTCTGGACTATTCCGGACTATTCTGCAGTTATTCAGTGAAATATTGCCTTTTATCTTTGCCATTGTTGAAATGGAATAATTCTGCCTGTCTCAGTTACAGATTCTGAGGCTTAAACTAGGTGTATTAAACTGAGCATGTGTGTACTAGTACCCACAGTGGTTGGTACTGTTCAAGAATGGTGTATTTTATGATCTTAAGACAGAAGTATCCTCAGAAAAGTTTTTTTTGTTAAAAGTAGAAGCTGCTTCTCGTGCTGACAATAAACTAATTTACAGTCACAGTAATGCAAAACTTTCAAGATTTCCCAGTGCAGCAAGTTCATGACTTCAAAGTGGAAAGCATACACATTTTATTTATAAATCACTGTTTAATATTTACATAGGCAAAATCTATCAAGACATTTTCATGTAATTTACTGTTTTGCAATAATCATGCAGAAAAATGCTGACTATTTAAGAATACAGTTATTGATTGTTGTAATGCAATATTGTGTAGACTGTTAGCCTGATACATTTAAGATATTTTTGTCAAGATAAATTTGAAACCCAAGAGGTGATTTTGAATGTGAATTTACCAACATAATGGATCAGACAGAAATTTAATCGTTTAGTTATGTTAGTTCCTTAAAAGTCAGCACATATGGGGCCCCAAGACAGGAAAGGAAGTTGTGCAGATGGTCCCAAAACCATTTGAGGCTGGAGCACTTGCCCTTTGAGGAGAGCCTGCAGGAGCTGGGCTTATTCAGCCTGGAGCAGAGATGGTTTGGATGGGGGCTCACCAGCACCAGCAACCTTCAACACTTGAAGGGAAGAGTCCAAGGAGTTGGAGTCAGGCTCTTCACAGCAGTGTGTGGTGGGAGGAGATGAAACTATTGGCAGACGTTGAAAGAAGAGAGGTCCAGACTGGGTATAAGGAGACCCTTTTTCCCATGGGACAGCTGAGCAGGGCTGTGGGTTGACCTGGGAGGTCGTGCTAGCTCCCTCCTTGAAAGTTTCCAAATCCTGACAGGGCACACAGCCTTGAGCAGCCTGGTCTGAGCTCAGAGCTGCTCCTGCCTAAATGGGAGGCTGTGCTGGAGACCTCCTGACCTCCCTTCTCACCTGGGTTTTCCTGTGATCCTGTGTTGGCAACTGTCACAAGCAGACTGCCCACCCATATAGATGTGCAGGGCAATGAGCCAAACCACACATCCAGATCCTGCTTTCCACTGATTCTGGGAGAGCCCAAGGGAAATTCTAACATGACCGAGGTCAAAAGCAAAATTACCAATCATTTTGCCAGGACACCACCCTTTGTATTTTGTCTTTAAATAAGAAGAAGGAATACTAGAGTTTGGAGAGGTCATGTCACACCAAGGGTGTCCAGTCCTGCATTGACCAGGAAGTCTGAGCCAGCTGGAATTTGCCTTCAGTTCCTAGCTAAGTACCTAAACATAGATGGATGGAGACCAATACTGAATATTTGGGTGAGTTTTCTTCAATTGTTTCGGTTTGGAGGTTTTTTTTTTGTTTTGGTTTTTTTTTGGTTTGGTTTTTTTTTTTTTTTTTGTTTTGTTTGTTTGGTTTGGTTTTTTTGGGGGGGCAGGGGGGCAGGGGGCGGTTGTTTTGTTTTTTGAGGGACTGAGGGCTGAGACCAGAGTTTGTATGTACCTAGTGTAAGGCTGGGTGCAGATTACTTTTCCTAGGAAACAAATAGTTGTGACTGACACTCAGTTTCAAGGTTAAGCATAGGTAATATGTGCCCAAAGTGTGTGGCTGACAGACAGTGAGTACAATTAATATGATTTTACCTGCTGATTCACAGTTGGATATGATATTCTGTCCATAAAGAATTCCAGTCAGTGCTTATGCAGATTAAATTCTTAGCTTCTTGCATTTCTGTAGGCATGCAATACACACACACACACACAGACACACACACACACACACATATATATGTGACTTGGATATGTGTTTGGTAACTTCTCTGCTTTTCACTTAGAGAACATTAAAGTACAGTGCATTTGAGATGCAAGTACTGACACTAATTAAACTATTTATTACATTAAAACACTAAGTGAAACACTTCTGCGTTTGTCATCCAGCTCATTCCCTGACTTGTGCTGATATATCCTAGTCTCCGTCACTTCCTACAATTCTGTGCACGGCCTTTGGGAAGGTTAATTAAAAGGCAAAGGCAGTAGATCAATGAAACACAGGGTAAATTGCTGTAAACAAGGTGAGAACAGGAAACCTGTCTATTAAGATTTTAACCTTTGGGGAATTGCTCTGGATAAAAGCTTCTTTTTAAAGTTTCTCACCCTCAGCTGGATCAGTTTCCTTAGCCCAATTAGAGACATGTGGATTTTGCTACCCCTTTTCTGTTACATTATTTGATTTAAACTTTATTGCATCAGAATGACTGAAATACAAATTTGCTCTTTTAAAAAAAATCTGTTGCAGTAATGAAACATTTATTATATTCATAGTATTATGTTATGAACTACTTATGCAAAAACCTCCAATAAATTTTGCGTGGATTAGACAAAAACCTATGGCCTGATGAGAACTAGAGAAATAGGGGTACATAGCTAAGAAAACTTTATTTTTAGCATCATGCACTGCAAAAATTACTGTGCTCTGGAACTTCAAAAGAATCTCTCTTCTGTATCACCTTAAAGCTTTATTTAACTTTAGGTGTAATGAGAGGTATCAGTATCAAAACTGTCTTTTAAGGAGGTAAATCCTCTTTTAGGGATTTACCGAAAAAACAGGGATAAACAAGAATTTAAAATATACCACATTATAGTTAAAAAAATAAAAAATCCTAACAAAAAATGAAACAGAAACCCAAACAAACATATCTACTTCTCAATGTCTCCATAATTAAAGCTAATTTTGTCTTCTGGTCTCTATATTTCTATAACTGGATCTTTAGTCCCACACCCCTGTTTACAGTTCTTTCTTGTCCTTTGTTCTGCCAACAGATTTTTGAGCAAAATTACAGAACTGGCATGTTTAAATTTCCTCATGACTAAAGACCAATTCCTGCTTAGAAAAGATATGTCTGGCTAAACAGCTATCAAGTGGTGAGGGTTTGGCTTGGCCTCATCTGCATTGTTGGCTCAGATCTGCTCCTGCTTCTATCCACAGGGCACTCCCATAAACAAGTCAAGAAGACGGGAATACATTTGCACTTCTTTCTCTGCTCTCAGAAACGCTATCAGAAGTTAAAAGTAATGAAAACATTTCGGCTATTCCAAAAGCATACCATGAATATAATTTTAAACTTTACAATGTATGGATTTTCTTAGTGCAGTAGTGCTTCTCCTACACGCAGGGGCAGGGTAACAATATTCAAGTTCATTCCTGTTTCTTTTCAAAGCCTGAAGACATTGCAGATCTGGGTGAAAACTGGAGTGTGTTTAAGAGGATCTGAAAGTACTGACTGGTTCCAATATGATTTGAATTTGAGCCCTACTACCTGGACTTCCAGAAAATTTCCAGAGAAAATTGTAATGATTAACCTTTTACCACTGCAGACAGAAAGCTGGCATCTGCCTAGCCACAGTGCTTTGACTTCCGTAAGAAATTACAATGGGATATTCATTCTGAGGGTCTGTGACATCCAGGTATTTAATAATAAGTCCTAGCCTGTACATGTAGAGGCAGCTCAAAATCAATACTTTGCAATTCAGCAGAGTCGGAGCTAGGGCAATGAAAAGGATGAGGAGCCTGGGTGGGATGGATGAAAGAGGTCAGGTCCCAGTCCCAGATCTATCTAGTGCAGACAGCCGCACCATGGCATGGTACCAAGGAGGTTACTGTAATCACCTGTCATTGCACAACTTGTGCATGTGTGTAAATTTCAGCCTGAGAAATATAAACTTCGTCATCGTAATGAGCCACCAGAGAGGAAGCCTCCCCTGGTTAATGTGTGCCTCAGATAAACAGAAAATAACTCACATATGTGCATTGCCTTGACTGCTGGAATATGGCACCTTTGCCCACAAGAAATTTTCACAAAATGTAAAATATTTTTTCCTGTGTCTTGAAGCAGTTAAGCTTTATTTTGCAATTTTTAAAATCTTCTTTAAAATTGCAGTCTGCAGAGGCTCATGCTTGTAGTTTCTTCCTCAGACCATGATTTCACCCTTTTTTTCTGTTAAAGAATCTGCAGTCATCCTCCTTTATACGTCTCAAGGCATATTTTCAGCTGAAACACATTTTGTTCTGGGAGATAGAACGGGTCAGTCATGATACCGTCACAGGTCAGCCTGATCAAGGGAGAACACCAA
>VYZQ01007679.1:18001-30182 GCA_013400655.1 Mystacornis crossleyi | reverse complement strand
TACAAAATTAAAGGTCCACAAGAAACCTGAAAGTAAAGTACTACGGGGGGGGTAATTAATGTAACCATACTAGCAATACAGAATAGTGGCAAGATTCACATTATGTTTTGCATAAAACAAGGAAGACTTTCCTTGTTTTGCATAAAATAAGGAAGACTTTTGACACTGAAACACATAAAAATTCATTATGTTCTTCATAAAGAAAGATGCCTCTTCTGTTAGTTTGTCCCCAGTGGAAGGTATGGTCACCATATGGCCAGAAACTTCTCAGTCTGGAAAAGATTAACTCCACGTTTCTAGTAAGAATCAGCCTGNTCAGTATGGAAAAGATTAACTCCACGTTTCTAGTAAGAATCAGCCTGGAAGGTGGCATTTTTTGTCTCTTCAGGGTCACAATTATCCTTACGTGCAGCTTTATTATTTTCTCTTAGAATTCAATGCATTTAGAAACTCCACAAAGATAAAGTACAGCAAATCCATGTTAACTACTCAAGTCTTCTGAAGGAAGAAGCGCTAAATGTGCAAAATGTTAACCAAGATACACAAAGTACTTAAAAATCATCCTATGTATAGGCTTCAATGCACCCATCTGATCCAAAGAACTTTTTAGGCAGTTTGCATGTACACATAAGCATGATAAAAACATCTTGGTTACAATAATGAAACAAAGAACTTCCCAGACCAATAAAGCTGGCAAAACTTAATCAGTTTGTAACTGCTTTCTTGTGTTGTTGCTGCTTTCTTGAGCTCCTAAACAAAAACTGACACCAAATCAACTGCAAGTAAATATATAGACACACATGGATATTTAAAATAAATAGATAAATAAATAAAATTGAGCATCGAACATGCATAAGTAGCAGGTAGAATCTATCCATATTACTCACTTGAATTAGGCCAAGTGGTTTGCCAGTTCATGTTTTGTTTCAAATTCAGGTGGCTCATCACACTAATTGTGATGCTCTGCACCAACTTAGCAATATGCATGATATGCACACTTTAACATCTTGAATTGCTCATGATATGCAAGGGATCTTTCTAAGCAGAAAAAATAATTAGTGACCAATCTTCCATCAGTAAATTACCACTCAAAATTAGGGGTTGTTATACCTTTAAGATAAATAAATCACAGAACTCCATTCCCAGCTCCTGCACTTATCCTTCAGTCCATGTTGTCTAGCTGTTTCCTTTCTTCCTCAATTTATGCCACTTAACCAAAACCTACTCAAGAAAAATATTTTGTTGTCACTGCAGATACTGTGAGAAATAGCTGTAGCTGTGGGTGGAAAGCAGATGGAAAATGCTTTGGTATACATTAGTTATGACATGTTCAGGAAGTCTCTTCCACTCTCCATCCTGAATTGTGAGTATGGGCATAGGCATTTAGAGGAAGGAAAGGTGTAATCTGCATCCTCTGGGGAGACTGGGGGCAGGGAGAGGCACAAGCTGACTATTACTGACAACTATGCATCTGGGAGGCAGCACAGTAGGAAATGGAAAGCAAACAATGGAAGTGACCAGGCAAGCAGATGGAGCCAAAAAGCTTGGGGGAAAAAAAATAATCAAGTGACAGCTGCATTAGTTGGCACACAGTTCCCAACGGTTGGCAAAGACACTGCACACGTACTTGTGAAGATGTGGCACAAAAGAAACTGAAGCAGTAAGGTCCAAGAGGCTACAGAGACCATTTTGTTAAACGTGTTAAAACGGCAGGAAACAGTTGTGATTTTTATCTCAAGTCCAGATGAGAGAATTTCAGCAAATCACTATCTTCCTTGTGCCTTATTTCTGCAGTTAAATGAAATGAGGATCACCTTTTTATGGTACTTGGAATACCCCAAAAATGTTTTGCCATCTTGCAGTCACTTCTGACTTTCCTCTGTGCTTTTCTCACAAAGAAAATAAATACTATGTGGAGAAAATGTGACCTAGTGGGAAAATTGCTGAATACACTCTGAGGAGATTTGGTTCCATGCTCAGATTTGCCAGGGGCCTGAAGAAAAACCTTCATCCTTTTCACTTTCAGAGTCTGTTTCCCCACTTATACAGCGATGTTTATTACACATACTTCCCTGAAAAAGAGCTTTGAAAAAGTGAAAGGTAAATAAAGGAACAAAAATGTCATTTCTTTGTGAACCCAACTTCTTCCTGCATTACAACAGTCTCGCATTCCAATTTTTGCCCTCAAGGTCCATCAACATGCCCACAGAATGTAACCAGGGTGTATTTATACGTGTTTTCTAGGTTGCTCGATGCAATGGCATGTATGTACATTTCATAGTGAACTGCTTTATCTTAGCAACGAACAAGTGAAAGAGTGATTCTCTCAGAGGCCTGCCCAGCAAGGTCAGCTACACTGAACTTAACCATGAGATAGCAAGTTCCTGTGAAACCCATACTTGTATCTGTTGCAATGTAGCGTAGCTGTGCTTTGAACTCTGACAACTCTGACTCTTTAAATCTGGGGGTTTTGAGCATTACATCTCTTCCTTCTTCTCTTCACTTTTTGTACTTGTTGACAGTTGAGTGTGCTGGTTATATTTTTTGGTTTTCCTTTAGCATTTTCCCATCCCAGGAGGGCCTGATGACCAGGCTGACATCTATCCACAAACAAAGCACAAAAAAAATCAAAACATCATAAAGGCTGCATGTCAGGCTCAGTTAGATGAGAAATGAAAAAAGACACACGTGCATTATCAGAGCAAAATCTGATGAGGGAGATTTAAACCAGCATTTCTTTCTCCTCACTACAGCACTCTAAGACAATAGGACAGTAACAGAAGGGGTGATGACGCCAGGATATTAGCTCCTAGGGAAAGCCGTATTTTAGCCCAGCTTTTTCCATACAGTTGTTCAGTTTTAGAGAGAGACATGGAAATAACGCAGGGAGCAGACTGGTGCTCAGGCATCTCTTCCCCAAACTCAGGGCAAAGTATACTAAGCCTGCAAAATCATATTCCTTCTGCCTTTCTCTCCTTTTTCTTAATCACACAGTGGCTCACACACCACAACAGAGATGGAAGATGCTCCCACCCAAACAGTTTCTCTGTGCTCTTCTAGAAAAGGGAGAGATGAGCACTCACACCCTTGCACGTACAAGTAGGAACTGAACCTGGCCGCGAGTGCTTGCGCCATTCCCTTTCCCTCAAAGGGTGGGCACTCTCACTGCCACCATTAGGAAAAAACCAAATCAATCCTGTTCATTTAGGCTCCCATCATTAGGGAATAGCTCTGTGCTCTCAATTGTGAGCCAGCATACAACAGCCTCAGTCTGCAGTATGAGACACATGCTTTTACAGTAGCTGCTTTATGTTTCTAAAATAAGGAGAAAATACCCCTTTGCACACATTTCTTTCTCACGTGGGATCAAACACTTAGTAAGTATAAAAACAGAACACCAGTGAGACAGCCATCCTTCAATCATGCTAGGTCCTTCACTCAGAGCAACTGCAGGCTTGGGAGAAGGGGAAGAGGAGGCAGGGAGAAACCAAGACAAAGAGGCAGGTAGGTTCAAGAACTGTTGTAGATCCCTTAGAGATGCCCAGAGGAAGGGAACATTGAATTCTGCTGCTTTTAAGATGTTGAATGGCGGTACCTCAAGAAGGAAAAAAGCCTTAAAAAATAATTTTAAAACAGTAGTTATAAGCACACATAGTGAGTGTTTGTGTAAAAGAGAAGGTTATAACCTTTCATTAACTCAGATTCATCTGAATAGTTTTTAATATAGTGAACTCTTACTGACTCACCCTGAAGGCTAAGATCTTGCTATGCTTTTCCTCAAAGCAATTTTTTATTGTCAGCACTAAGTCACTGATAAAAATGAGAGATTTCATATGTAAGTGCTGACACAACCCTAACTACAGAGTTCTGTGCAACATACTGGCACAGCTAAAATTAAAAAGACAGCCTACATCAAGCAAAAAGCTTTGCCACAAACCTTTTTAGTGGATCAATACAATATCGTCAGTGACATCTCAACAGGGATGATAAAGGAAAAAGAGGCTTCTTATGGAATTAAGAAAAATTATATGTATTCATTAAAAAAAAAATCTTTTGAACTCTGTGGAGAACAAGTTGTTAAACTGACTGCCTAATTCAAATATTAAATACACAGAGCATCACAGTATGTGAGATGTTTGTTTCTCTGTCTTGCACTACAGTATAACTGAAAAGGTATTTAACATAACAGATAAAACACCACTAAAATTGGAATAAAAACAGTACTGAGGAAACAATTGTTTAAAAGCTTCAGAACAGAAGCTTTACCAAAATGTACGAGAAACAAAGTCTTTGCAATTACTTTACCAAAACAATGAGCAGACCATAGCATTTGGCTTACAAGGATGCAAGATATTTTCTGGTGACTGAAAGTGTTGCAAGAATGACCAGAACAGTTCATACCGCATGAGCTTTATTCTTTATATGTCCCTGAACACCATCTCCCAAGGTTGAATGGCAGCAAGTTCTAAGTCACGGCACAAAGTCACAAAAACTAAAGTCTGCTACTTAGAAAAACAAATACTCACAGGAACCAGTAGGTAAGAAGTTTCTTGGAGGGCCTTTCAAAGCAGCCAAGCCAAGCCCACAAATTCAGTTTTGCTCCAGTGATATTACTGCTCAAGAACCTGAAGCTCTCTGTTGCTGTGATGACATCTCCCTCTCCATGGCTCATTGCTGCCTTGTGGAATTTAATGAGTAAAATGCAACCTTGGAGAAGGATGGAACTCGGGGAAGAGTTATTACGATTTTATATGAAAAGTTGGTTTGATCAAAATTGACAATATTTAATTTGAACCCCAGAATCTCACAGTCTTTAATACTATTAACAGGACTGTGTGTGCTGTAGCACTTGTAATAGCATTTCTAAGAAAGCAATTGTGCTCAAATCAAAACTTGCAATGTCAGCCTGTTGGGATGAAGAAAACTCTACCATTCTGGTAAACCATCTCAGTGACGACTTTTGGGAAATCTCATTTATTTCTGAAATTGATTTTTTCTAAATTCTCCTTTGAGCAAGAGGACATTGCAATGGTTTTGCTGCCTCTTACACTGCTGTTCTTCTGATAATGACAATATTGACGCCAGTAATAGCATATTACCACAAAATGTTACTGATTGCTAGGTTGTCATCATTATTCCTGTTTTGCCAACAGGAAAAAAATTATGTGCTGCTCTTAAGTAAAAAAAAAAATTAAAGAAAAGACAGAAATTAATTTAGCTTGATAAAGACCCAGGAAAATCAAAATATTATTACAGGATCTTTAAAGAGTTAATAGATGACAATGCAACAAGTGCTGGACTAGGGCTTTGTGGGCAGAACAGGCTGAATCAAACGAATGAGCAGTACAATTTAGCTCTGAATGCTGAGTACTGTTACCGAACCTCGATCTTGGGGTTACAGCATGGGTACAATCCTGTGCTGTGCTATGCAGATATCAGACTACATAACCATAATATTTTCTCTAGTCTTAAAAATCTGTATGTCCTTTTTCCCTGGCTCAGTTCCTTGGCATAGTCTGTCATCTCCCACACACAGAAGGCTTCCTCCCTCTTGGGATTATATTCTTACCATGTCCACATTCAAATACCACCAAGGAGGGTTCTTCGCCCAACTATTCAGAAGAAGTCTGTTGCTATTTAAACTTATTCTTCAGAGTATTCACAGGCCATTTTACCATCTCCATCCTTCTGATTACAGCAGAACTTCTTTTCTTTTCTGATCATGTAACATCACACGACTCCAGTCTCTCCCCCTTTGGCCTTCAAGACTCCTTCACTGTTAAGCTGCTGGCAGAGAGAGCAGCCCACCTGTGCTGAGAAGGACCAGTTTAAAACAAACGAAAAACCACCCCATAAATCATCATTCAGTCATAAAAGTCATAGGCCATCATACTTCGAAATTCAGCAAAGTCTTCTCTCTCCAGTTATAATTACACTAACCTCTTAACACATAAAGCGGCCGTAAGATGGCACAACCAAATAAGCTGCAAAAAACACGTATCTGTTTGCCTAGCTGAAATACTTCATGACTTGTTCCTTGCTTTTGCTGTGCCATACACTAAACAGGGAAAGTAGGTATATCCACAAGAAACAGGAACTTTCAGTCTTCAGCATCTGTACAATACAACATTTAAAGATGAAAATCTGTTTGCAAGAAGACTTTAAATTTACTAAATGTTTTGACCTAAGAAGACCTAACTGTTCTTTTTTTTTATTGGCTATATCTAGATTGATATTTTCTTTTCATTCTACTAGAAGAATATTTTGATTTTTATTTTGGGGGGGTTTTTGGGCATTATTCTCAGCAGAGCTAAATTTAGCCATGTGGGAGTTAGCAGGTTCCCTTTAGACACATTAGAACTGCTATCTCAAATGCAGAATTATGATCACAAATTACATGTCTTAGAGAATGAAGCCTGACATTCAGATCCCATAATAAATTTCTAACGATACCAATATGGAGGGCAGCATGAAACAAACAAGAAAACACAAATCCCAACTATAACACTTGTCCATGTGTATAAATGCACACACACTGCACGTTATCCGCAAAAGTAAAACAGAATCTGTGATTAGCAGCTGTGCAAGATTCATACATACATAGATAATAAAAAAGTGGCTTACAGCAATGTTTTTCACCTTCCAATAAAACACCTGCCTGTTTCTAGTTCCTTATAACTTACTGCTTCTCCCCTTGGTATCCAATCGTTGGCATCCTCCAGTCTTCATTCAACTTCATGCAGTACTCCTTTTTTTTAATATTCCTTCTCCACTATTGGTACTTTTCCAGTTCAAGATGGGGGCTTTACATGCAATACAGACATCTACACTCTTATAAAATAGGCATGTACTCTTACAAAATAAACATGTCGGACAAATTTTGAAGTGCAAGAAATGTCATGCATCCATTTTCATGGTCCCATTGTTTTATTCTGGACTTAATTCAAGTTAGGTTTAGGTGAGACCCTAAAACAATCTGCAATTGCCAGCAACCTAGTATTTGTTCCTACTGAAATCACCTGGAGTGGAAGGGGGAAGCTATTAATCAATCTGGTCAATTCCTCATTAAGTAATCAGATGCAGAAGCCCTCAAGTGATCCGGAAGGTCAGGCAGAGTGAGAAAACCAGTTTAGAAGATCATTATCTTTTGTCTGTAGTTACACAGGTGTTCAAAAATAGCAACGCTTTTCCACTATATTTTTTGAAGAAGATCAGTAAACAGAAGTATGGGGTTTCTTCTCTTGTGAATGCTTGTTACCAATCAGTAACAGTTCTGGGTTCCACAGAAGCTGGTATGGTTATGCAAACAGCACATGCACACAAAAACCTAGTACTAGGATATTTCAGGAAAATCAAATTAAACTTGACTGCTGAAAAAGCTTCCAGGAGACATCATTTTGTCAAGTATTTCTCTGGGAAACACCTCCAAGAGTTCTATTAAAACCAGTAAAAAGTGAGCAAAAGAACTAATTGTTATAAAATTGATATAGTTCTCTCAATTTTTTTTTTTGTTGTTGCTGTTTGGTTTGTTTTGGGGGTTTTTTTGGTTGGTTGGATGGTTTTGTTGGGGTTTTTTTAATAAAGGCATCTAACTTGTTCAGAGATTCCTTTTGGTGACACTTTGGGAGACACTTTAAACATACAATATTTTAAGTCTACAAAATCATCCCATTAAATGCTGTGCATGATTAAACCAATTTTGGCAAATGTTGAGACCTAATTACCAAGGTTGACTTTCAATAGTGAATGTACCATTTAAGATAAAGCCAGTTTCTTTGTGATTTCAATATACCATTTTACTATAATGTTTACCTTCATGTTTCGCATGCTCAAAGTCTCATTCTCATGACAATTTCTTCGGAAAACAACTCCTATTCACGGCTACTGTAGTGGCTACCACTACAAATATCTTGTGGCTGAACAATAAGACAGAAAAACTCGTTTTAAATCCAGCAAAGTGCTGGCTTTTGTTACTTAAGCACCAGAGCACCGGGAGGTGCCAGGACCTAAAATAACAGTGCTGCTGCACATAGGGACCAGCTGCCCCATCCAGCAGGACGTGAGTGTGGGGCGGGAGCTGGGAGGCAACACAGGGGACACAGTGGGTGGCCACGGGCAGGGGCACCTTGGACTGTGTTACCCACGGGTCACCAACACGCGCCGGAGGCATTTTGGTGAGTCTCCAGTTGAACTTTTAGACTGCTACACACAACTTCAACACTTCTGATAGTACTATTCAATTAGCTCTATTACTCCTTCTGCTCCCTCAAAGCAACAGAAGCTGCAGCACATATTTATTGACAGCCATTTCAGAAACATATCACTCTCCATAGAATAACTCTCTTCCCTGCCCTAGTTACAGTTTCACACAGTTGCATGTTTTCAAGTGCAAGTTTGCACACTAAACACTGTTTTACCAAAGGAGCTTACTATCTGCCTTCTCTGAAAAATGTAATTCTTTTCAACTAGTCTTGTCACTGACTTACAAAGATCTTTTTCTTCTGAACTTCAGAACTTAATCCCCCAGTCCTTTATCATCATGTTTAGAATTCAAAACACAGCATATCACATCAACTTTCTTGCAAATACTTTTATGATATACAACATTATGGTACCAAAATTTCCATGTAGTATAAACTAACCTTCAAAAAGATGTATAAAAATAAAAGCAAAGTAAAAGCAATCTATTTAAGCTTATTTTTCTCATCAAGTTAACTTCTTTAAATGGAAGTGATTTTTAATTATTCTCTCTCTTAAGCTAATAGCTGTGTTTCCTACTGCCTGTTAAGGCAATTTAAAATAAATAGCTGAAACACTGTGAGATTGTTGCCTTCGCATGCACCTTTTTTAAAGTCAAATCACTGAACTCAAGCATCACTAAGTAAATCCTGCAACCGGAGCTCAGTGAAGTGTTACCCCCTAATACCATCAGCACCTTTGAACGCTACTCCTCTTCAGGTTCAAAAAACACGCTTGGGCTCATTCTGCTACTCCAACCAAATGACCAGTTCTTCCAGACTGAAAAAATATATTGTACAATGGAGAAATAGGAATCCAGATGTGTAAGGATTGGAATTACATGTGTAAGCTGGTGAGATAGAAACCTATTTCTATAAAGGGACTCATTCTCATTTCATAATGTTAAAAGAAACAAACCAAAACAAACCCAAAAAAATGGCAATACAAACCCAAATCAAACAGCCAAGCAGAATATGAATGTCAAGCCATACACAACAGGAGCAAGCACGGCAATAGCATATTCTCCTTATAAATAAATAGATGTAATAAAATAAATGAGTGAGAATCAATTTTCTTTTAGTCACCTTCACTGAGGTATAAATGGAAAACAAAACTAAAATCAGTTGGTTTAAATCATATGTTTCTTGCTCACTGTTTTTTATCAAGAATGGCTGAAGAAGCTTTCCAGTTTAGTTTAATTATAATCAGGTTTAACACTTTCTAATCCAGCCACCTTGATTTACTTCAGGCCACTGAAATCACTGTATATACGATCAGCTGAGAAATTGCTACGTGTTTGATCCTAGCTATTAGCTATTCAACCTTCTATTGTACACTGCATGCTGATGTCCTGCAGCCAAAGCAAGTGCCATCCTCTGAACTTAAACTTCAGCCTACTAAAGTCATGTTTTGACTGTTTCTTAGAGGTCCCTGTGAGAATTTTCTGCTTTCTGATGTAGTATTTTCCCTATAAGTTTTCACTCCAAACTAGGTACAACAACAATGAAAATCCATTTAATACCTCAATGGATTTTTTTTTTTGTATTTAAGTTTTCATTATTATATGATATGGCACATAACGGTGACCCCAAAAGGGCATGTTTATTCTTTCACAATAATGGATAAAGACTTAGGACATTTTTGAAAGTAAAAAAAACTAGATACAAACTATTAACAATCACTGTAACACACTTTGTACTTATACTACTCTCCAATTAATCTGCAGATGCATGGTGTACCGCATATCTCGAAAGCTCTTAGAGTTCAACGACATTACACCAGCCTAAAACAAATTGATTCAAAAAGTAGGCCCAGTTAAGCTCCCCAGTTTAATTCACTGGATCACAGCTCCTAATGGCTTTTTCTATGGTAAAATCTATATTCTAATATGGAATGGTTTTTGTTTAGTTCAGTTCAGTTTGTTTCCTAATTAGAGCCAGATTTCTACTGCCAAAGCATAACATGTTAACAGAATAAAACACCAGCATTTAATAGCAATCCATAAAGAACTGTTCTATAACCTCCTCTAGGCACAAACTTGGACTACGTTTAGCATGGACCAAATTTTTGGGGAATGCATAAAGCATATGTGTTACTGTATTCTAAGTGGCCATCGGGAAAGGGGATAGGCTAACAAATGAGATGTTACATCTTTGAGCATCCAGCAGTTTCAGAGCAACTCCAGGCTGCAATCAAAACATCCATTAGAGTGCTCCACGTTTCAGAACAAGCAAGCAAGTGGTTGTCAGTGCATCCAGTAAATCACCTGATCCTATTACAAAATCAATTACTGCAGCACATTTCTATTGCTACACAACCTGATAATGGCAAAATGATACTGGATAGCTACTCAAGGTCAAGAAAACTGCCAAAAAAGATCTGAAATTTGTCTTTTTATCATGTAAATCCAAAGTATACAGCATCCTTTTAATGGTATAGTTAAAATTAAAAGTATAATTACCTTCTTCGGCTGATTAAGACATTCAATAGATAGTCTCTGCAACTGCTCTGATGTATGACTGCAAGATAGAAGATTGGAGCAGCAGGTCGAACAGCCCAGCCTCTTCATTAAAGAAGAAATAATGCTGCAGCCACAGCCACACATTGACTTGCTCATCAGACGAGTTTATTCTTAAAGAAATTAGGACCAGTACTGTCCCATAAACACCCAAAATTGGCCAGCTGCCTCATTCTGCAGCTCCCTGGCTGAAATTAAGACTGCTAAACAGAGAGGGAAGGAAAAAAAAAAAAGAAAAAGAAAAAAAAGGAATGTTTCTCAAAAAAAAAGTCAGCCAGTGTCATCAGCAAGTAATACCTCGCATTTAAAAAACAGGTACGTTTTTCCCTCTACTCCTCTTTGCAAAGTACGCTGCTTCGAAGAGACAGACGGCTGTCTGGGAGAGGAGCAAATTCAGGGATGGCAATCTCTCCCAACTGCTTGCTGACTACTCCTTCGCTGGCTCTTGTCACTTCCAGCCTGTTTTGCCCTCCCCAGCAGCGCAGCCCGTCCAGCCTGGGCCGCGGCCAGAGGAGGCTGGGCCAGCCCAGAGCCGCGCGCCCCACCCCGCGCCGCCCCGGGGCCCCGCCACGGCCCCGGCCCGGAGCAGGGCCCTGCCCGCCCCGGGGCTGCCGCGCCGCTGAAACGCCTCTGCCGGAAAAGCACCTTCAACTACACCGGGCAACGACGACGTCTGACTGCTACACTCCCAGACTGACTACTTGAAGCATCTGGGAAAGGGGGGAAAAGTCTTCTTGGAAAGTCAGAATGGCATGAGAAAAATGCTAGCCGGGTCTACCAGACCCTGAAATAAGAATGGCTGCTACAAAGCTGCGGGAGTGAGAACAACATCAGGAAAAGCCAACACAAATTTAAACCCAGGAAGAAAGAAGCATGAAAGGATTTGCAGTAGAATGTCCAAAGGTACCACAACCAAATCTCAAAGCAAGTTAGATGCAGATCATGTAAGCAGCTTTATAATAAAGTCTTCAAGGAGCTCTTTGCTCTGAGGAAAACAAAAAATGCAAAACTAATTCAAATGAGCAGTGAGACATAACCAGGTCTCCGAACCTTTAAAAAGAAGTATACTCTGCTCAAAATACAACACTGAATACCGCCCCCCCCTCCCAATTTAACACAAAAAAATAACTTACTGCTGGAAAATTTTTGTTGTTTTACAAGAGATCATGAAGTAGTAACTATATACTTTTTGCCTTTTCATAGGGAAAAAATGCAAATAATATTGTAAAAAGCTCATTTTAATTGGTTTAAGATGGTATGCAATACTATTCCTGAAAGTACAAGGTCTCACATTAGCACAACTGCTTAACCTGATTACGGGATAATCTGACTTGAAATAATTGCCACTTGCATTTATAAAGCTATCAGTGCTTGTTCAATAGCATCCTTTTCAGCAAAAGGTTAAGAAAAATACAAGTGATGTGA
>VYZQ01007679.1:0-17512 GCA_013400655.1 Mystacornis crossleyi | reverse complement strand
GGTGCCGTATTCTGCGGCGCCCTCGGTGAAATTAAGACCGCTAAAAAGAGAGGGAAGGAAAAAAAAAAAAAGAAAAAGAAAAAAAAGGAATGTTTCTCAAAAAAAAAGTCAGCCAGTGTCATCAGCAAGTAATACCTCGCATTTAAAAAACAGGTACGTTTTTCCCTCTACTCCTCTTTGCAAAGTACGCTGCTTCGAAGAGACAGACGGCTGTCTGGGAGAGGAGCAAATTCAGGGATGGCAATCTCTCCCAACTGCTTGCTGACTACTCCTTCGCTGGCTCTTGTCACTTCCAGCCTGTTTTGCCCTCCCCAGCAGCGCAGCCCGTCCAGCCTGGGCCGCGGCCAGAGGAGGCTGGGCCAGCCCAGAGCCGCGCGCCCCACCCCGCGCCGCCCCGGGGCCCCGCCACGGCCCCGGCCCGGAGCAGGGCCCTGCCCGCCCCGGGGCTGCCGCGCCGCTGAAACGCCTCTGCCGGAAAAGCACCTTCAACTACACCGGGCAACGACGACGTCTGACTGCTACACTCCCAGACTGACTACTTGAAGCATCTGGGAAAGGGGGGAAAAGTCTTCTTGGAAAGTCAGAATGGCATGAGAAAAATGCTAGCCGGGTCTACCAGACCCTGAAATAAGAATGGCTGCTACAAAGCTGCGGGAGTGAGAACAACATCAGGAAAAGCCAACACAAATTTAAACCCAGGAAGAAAGAAGCATGAAAGGATTTGCAGTAGAATGTCCAAAGGTACCACAACCAAATCTCAAAGCAAGTTAGATGCAGATCATGTAAGCAGCTTTATAATAAAGTCTTCAAGGAGCTCTTTGCTCTGAGGAAAACAAAAAATGCAAAACTAATTCAAATGAGCAGTGAGACATAACCAGGTCTCCGAACCTTTAAAAAGAAGTATACTCTGCTCAAAATACAACACTGAATACCGCCCCCCCCTCCCAATTTAACACAAAAAAATAACTTACTGCTGGAAAATTTTTGTTGTTTTACAAGAGATCATGAAGTAGTAACTATATACTTTTTGCCTTTTCATAGGGAAAAAATGCAAATAATATTGTAAAAAGCTCATTTTAATTGGTTTAAGATGGTATGCAATACTATTCCTGAAAGTACAAGGTCTCACATTAACACAACTGCTTAACCTGATTACGGGATAATCTGACTTGAAATAATTGCCACTTGCATTTATAAAGCTATCAGTGCTTGTTCAATAGCATCCTTTTCAGCAAAAGGTTAAGAAAAATACAAGTGATGTGAAAGCAGCTGAAAAAAACTTCTCGCTTTCACAATGCATTGAAAGCTTAATTTCTCTCCTGCTCTCTCCCCTCCCCTTTATTCTCTCTCTTCCCCTCTCCTTTTCCTTGGTTTAAAGCTGAACTGAGCCTCTCCCTTCACCTTGCTCTGCCCTTTTTATATTTATGTTCCTATTAAATCGATTTCCAGTAGTACCTATATACAAGCATGCACAACAAATTGAACGTAAAAAAAAACACCTTCCATAGATAAAAACTACAGATGCAAACAAGCAAAATAATGCAGTAACCTTTTACTCGCCTGCTGGAGGTACTGTCTGCTGCATAGAATTTTAAATCCTCATCTGCAGATGCAATTGAGCTGGCATTGCCAAGGACTTTGCTCTTCCCGTGCTGATTCTACATGGCTATTCATCGAAAGAGCACGTTATATAGAACATTTAAAGTAATATCAGGTGAAATTACTTAAATGTCTTGAAAGGAACCAACTTCCAAAAAAGGCAGCTATAGCTCTTGACCAGCCACTTTTCAGAGATATCTCAGACACATTACTGAAGAAAGTCTTATTGCTGATGCATGCTTGCCAGCAATGTGCAGGATGTGGAAGCAGAGAGAGCTAATGAAAAAAATTAATACACAGATTTAAAGTGCAAGGATCACGCTCCAATGCTCAACATTTCACATGTCCTGCATACCACAAAAATCTCTTTACAGAAGCATCTATTGTTTATAGGGCTAAGAAAACATTGAAAGCAGCCCCCACATCCCCTTGCTTCAAATCCTGGTCTCTCAGTAGACTACAGATCAGTTCTTACACAAGTGTTCCTACTGTACCTGTATTTCTGATATACAGACTAGCCTTTTCCTTTGGTAGCATGCAGTTAAGGATTACACAGACATACTTCTTAACAAGAAACAGACTAAAGGAAAGCATCAATATTTGGGATAATGGTTTCAAGTCTATAATAGGGTTAGGAAGTACAAGGGTACTTCACTAGAATTTGTATTACTCTGGGTAGAGATGAAGCGGCAGCAGTGCAGCCTGCTATTTATTATTTATGAATCCTTCCCCTCCTCAAGTCAGCTTCCTTAATGTGCTATTGATCCCCCGCTGCATGCAGATAGAGCCAGTGACTGACAGCCACGGCTTCATAGAAGAAGTATCTGCAACATAAATTAATATTTTTAAGAATATAAAAGTAATTTTACTGCGGGAGGGGGGTGGTTCTATCTGTGGACAGCAGAACTGAAGTCCTACTCATAGTGACATAGTTAATAGAAGAACAAATTTTCTTCCCTCACCAAAAGCATCCTACAGTGCCACTTAAAACATGAAGACAGAGTTGCTTAAATTTTACATTGGTGATACCACTATGTTTTGTTTATTTTATTTTTCTTGTGTCAGATCAGCAAAACTTTCAGTAAAACTTTATTCCCTGTGTTTCACCTGAAATTAAAATTGCTTGCTATGAATCTTTTTCTTACATCCCTGTTTCTAACTAAAGTATTAAAGGTATCCTGTTCTTCATAACACTCACTGACAGGACAGAGTCATGAACACAACATCCTCAGAACTGTGGTCACCTTTCAGAATACCAGCAATTTTGATCATTATCTTAGCTCTCATGACTTCCACAAACTTGGTCAAATCCAAACTTTAAAACAGAGCAGGGTTGTTTATGGTTTTAAAGAAATACTTATCATTCTAACAAAGCTTTCTTGCAATATTCTTCATCACAAGCCACAGACTGTTTCTCTTTAAAAAAAAAAGGGGGGGGGGAAAGAAAAAAAGGCAAAGGAGACCTGATTTTATGCTAAGCTAAGGCCATGCTCTCTGTATGCAAAATCTCAATAGGCAAGCAGCCAGACACACTCTTAAGCACCGATGAAATATCACTTGGACACAGAGGGGAAAAGACAGTAGAGTATGAAAAGTGTAAGTAAAAAAGTGCAGCACAGATATACATATAGAAACAATATATAAATTATGAAATATAGTTACTGAACAAATAATCAAATACAACTTTGAATTGTTGGAAATCAGCCTGTGATTAGTAATAAACAATTAGGACAAAATCACTGTACTACATACAAGACATTGTAAAGTTTAAACGTCTAAACTTATTGCAAAGTTCTAAACATGCAACACACCTGATACAGTAAGATGCTAAAACTGAAAAAAGCCAACAGTTTTATTTGTTACATATTTGGAAAAAAGCAAGAGAATGCAAGAGAAGCTATAACTTAAATGGGTTTAGAAGGATGGAAGATACTTTTCACAACAGTTAAATGAGTTTAAAGGCAATTCTCCAAAAGATAGTTGGAAGCTCCAGAGACCCTGGAGCTTGCCACACGACATGGCCAGCTCCCCTGTTCTGTCTGCAGCCAGTTCCACTGCCTTGGAAAATAAATCCAACATGCACAGCAACCCCCTTTTCAATAACTGGCCAAGAAAAGGGTTGGCTGTATGCTTCCTTCAAATGAATGGATCTTCTCAATGTTATGCTCAAATTTTTGCTTAAAAAAAAGAGGAAAAAGCTGTTTTCTATACATACCTAACTTTGAATACAATCAGAATATATTTGTTTCTGCACAGCAAAAAATTACCACAAGATCAGAATTTAGGCTTCTTGAAAGGGAGATGACAGCAATCTAATGAAGTTTGACAAATCTAATTAAGATAATAGAAGAACTTGTAGTGCTATAAACTCAACCTAAACTATGTTTTTCTTCATAATCCAAAAGCTGCTTTATGGGCGCATATAAAAGAACTAAGACTCCTTTCATACACCAGTACAATAGGTATATAGGTAAAAGATAGCTTCTAATTGAAGGTTTGCTCCTGGTAATAAAACCTTTGAAAACCTACTTTGGGAGAAGCGGCAGATTGCTTTAAAAATTGCATCATCTGCTGAGCTCTCAAGATTGCAGCTTAAAGATCTGAAAATGGTCTTTGGGTATTTGAGTTCTCATGTCAGAGATAATAAAACAAAACAAATTTTAAAAACACCATCAGACAAGTACACTGCCCCTGCTACAGACACCTTTCAAAGCAGTTACAGGAAGGATGTAAGAAGGAATGCCCAATTTCACCCAAGGGATAATGTAACAGAAGTGGGGTTTTTCAGCTTCATCTGCTTTTCTCAAGACCCTTCCTTCTCTTTGGGGTGGGGAGAGATGAACTGGTAATCAAACTCAGGCTCATTCTTCTCCCTTTCGCACAAGAAGAGTCACGAAAAAAAAAAAAAAAAAAGGCATTGAAAAAGACAACTCTTTGTTCCAAAACTGCAATTTGTACAAGCTTATGCAGGATAAACACCGGCTGCACCTTCTAAGGTCCCCATCTCCCCATCTCATACCTGACCCCCTTTGCTGATGACAAGTTTTCTAACAAAGTCTTTCTTCACTCCATGTGTTCAGTTGCCTTTATTGCAGGCAAGCAAGGAAAAAAACAAGAGAAAAACCCAAACCAAAATAAAACATACCCCACAACATCACCAGCATTTCTTTGACTGCGACTGAGTGATTCCTCCAGCCCCTGGTCTTGCCTCTCTAGCTAAGTTCTCTACACTTTGCTCTCCAGAGGAATTGTATTTACCTTTTCATCTGGTCTGACTACCTAAGTAAAAACAAAATCACACCCCTTTAACAATTCCCAGCACCTGCTAAAACACGAGAACGTCCTTTCTACCATTTTCCAGCTATATGAGACAATAAAAGGTTTAGCTCACACAGTGAGTACAGTCTAATGAGGGCAATCAGTGTGAGGCTTGTGAGGATGTCTCCAGAGAGAGCAGGAGATGATCCAGTGGCAGATTTCTGAATGCCTTTTCTAGTGCGCTTAAGAACAACAGAATTCATAATTTGGCTTGGGAGCTAAAATCACTTAGCTTGAGTGGTGCTGTTGATAGACATGTGGTTCCTGGCATTAGATGGGAAGCCTGCACTTGAGTCATGAACACAGGCAGCAGCAACCACTCGCGCCCAATTAGGTATGGAGCTCTTACAGCTAAATACAGGGACACCTGCACGGGAGCTCTTCCTCTCCTCCAGGAACGGACTTACAGCTTCACTGAGTAGTCTCCACTTTTCCTTCTCTTCTTACTGCTTCCATAAAACCTACATGTAAAAGACACTTTTCTAGACAGCTCTGGAAACAGCTGGAGATTATAAACTAACTGAATACAAAAACTCAGCAATCATTCAAGTAAAGAATAAATTTATACTACCATGCATTACCTATGCATTTTCAGTATACTGTAAATATTACATCATAAGTATTAAAAGTTGTTGAACATAGGTACATGTGCCTGTTTTTAACTGATGGTGATTTTCCTCCTTTAGAGTTTTGGGGAGGAGTTTGGGATAAGCATTTTGCTGACTCCCAGTGTTGAAATAGTTAATATTTTCCTCAGAGGTAACCCTCAGGGCAAGCACTGAATGTTTCTTTCCTTCAGAGCTCTTGTTTCAGGCTAACTGCTTATTTAAGAAGGAAACACTATCAATTTATGCTTGGTACTTCTTTTTTAAGGTGACTTACTTATGAGAGGTACCCCTTTTCAAACAATGGCAGTGAAACAAAATCCCACGACACTGTAGAAGAAAACTGACATCTTATGGAAAGAGGGATGCTGCTACAACACCTTAGCCTGCAATAAATATGAAGAGGAAGCAAGTAGCTTGCCATCTGACTGCAAATTTCAGAGCCACCCATTACTACTGATGGTGACAAGGATGAGGACAACCAGCTTCTCCAAACAGACACACTGTCACCGCTGTCAGGATGGTAAGTTTTCCTCAAGCAGCACAGGATAACAACCAGGAAAATTCCTGCTCCACCCTTGGAAGAGAATGCTGCTGGCCTGGTAAGGCTGAAATATGAATCTTAAACAGTTGTTTTCAGACCCTTCATGTACCATTGCCAGAAGTAACATTGCCCAGACTTTGTATGACCCCTGGTCCCTTAGTTTCCCTGGGGCAAATGGGGAGGGATGAGAAGTCACAGGGACATAATCTTTCATTTATGCGTCACGAAAGCCTGATGTCTACAGAATATCAGCAGACTGACTCCACTGCCTCTTCACAAGTGGGTCCTGCTAAGTGACAAGGAAGGTGTGACCACACTCCTTCCCTGTTACTGGAAAAAATACCACATCATCCAGCGAGGTGTATTTCTGGGAAGAACAGATGAAACACAAGTGATCTGTGGCAAAACAGTCAACCATTCGATACAGAAAATATGTCAAATCACACCATAGAGCAAGACCTGCAATTCTTTTTGTTTGCTGTAATTTCAAGCAATATTCAGAATTAACAGATTCTTCTAAAAATGCAACATACTCTCATTCATAATGTAGGTCTTCATAGAGCTGCAGATATAGGTTAGATTTATGAAACTCAGTTTTTCAGCAACATTTTTTTGAAAATGCCAAAACAAGCAAAAAATAAGACACCAAAAACAAGAGAGATGGACATTATCCATGTCTGAGTGTGGAAGATAGCAGACCTTCACTTTTTGGTTACACCAGTAGGAGTATTTCAAATAGGAAACCTTACAAGTCAATTTCAAAGTTCAAAAGAGAAGGACAAGAGCCTTATAAAGATCAGTGTTTCCACTATATCCCATGTTAAATCAAGAACCACAACAATGGGGCTATTCCAATCCTCTGTGCTCTTCACACTGCATGAAACTACTAGATTGGCCTTTATTATGCTTGAGACATAAAAAACTCAAAGACTGGCTACTTCAAATAAAAGCTAACAACATTAACATAACCATTATCAAGTAACAGATATTTTTTTCCCATTTCTCAACTCTAGCCCCACCTGCAGGCTTACAGTAAGGCAAAATATTTACTATAAATATTACCTTTTGCAATACTCTATCCGAAGTCCTTATTCACTGCCAAGTGCATTTTCATTAACCCTTTGGAAGTCATGGTCCAGATCTTTCTGTGCAGCATTACCCATAGCTACAGTTAATACAATCTGTATGAGTGAATCACATGGGAAAATGCTAGCTTAACACCAGTAGGTTATGAAAGTTAAAAAAACTTTTTTTGCTTTAGATTCAAGTTCATCACAACACAATTATGTTCTATGCCCCTACTAGCTTTCTCAATAGGAGAAGCTGGCAGCATGTAATAGCAGAAAACACTAACAGATGTTGATGCAAGAGGGAAGAAAGCACTTTGCCTGTTCACTTTTTTCGTATGAGATCATCAGTCTGGTAACCCTAGAAGGCAAACTGTGTCNGCTGTAAACCCGAGAAGGCAACACGGTTCCCCCAACAAAAAAAAAAAAAAAAAAAAAAAAAAGTTAAGGTAATCCAAAGTCAGAGACAGTGGGCATTTTGCAAATTGTACTTCCTAGAGGAATATAATATAATGGAGGAATATTCCTAGAGGAATAAAAATACTCCACATTTCCTTAACAAAACGAACTTCATCTCTAAAAGTGAAATATATAAAATTACAAAATACAATCTATGCCAAGATAAACAGAAATTACACTCTTTCATCAGCCTCCTCCTAACAAACAAATCTGCGTACATTTAGTGCAATGCAGAATTTTTTCACAAAAATATATAGCATACCCATTCTTAAACTGGGGTTGAAGGAGCAAGGAACAACCTATGAGGACATTCCATATTTATAACTGCTATATACTGAATCTCTTAATATACCTTCTACTACTTTCATCTATTCCAAAATCAGAGAATGATACAAAAAAGATCTGAAGAAATAGTTAATCTTTCCTAAACTGTCAAATCTATTTATCAGTTTATTTGCAGGACAGAAGAAAAAGGACAATTAGCTTCTCCCTACCTCTGTATGCCATGCCATCCATTTTCTACACAGAAAAACCAAGGTATTAACATGCATGAGCTTAACCTAGACAACACAAGCAACAACGGCAGCACAGATGCTTTAGTACAAGCCTTCAGCGTATGCCAGAACACAAAACTGAAGCAATCTCCATCCCTAATGACAGCAGCTAAACACACACCGGCACAGGGGGATTAACTCCCACTACAGTCACATCTTGAGTATTACTGAACTAAAGCAGCCCAGTGTCAGTGCTCACAGCAGGGAAGTTCACCTGAGACTGCTGCAGGCTGACAGGCAGCGGCAGCAAAACCACCTACACTAGCTTCAAAAACATACTTCATTCCCCTCTCAAGTGTTTCCATCCCCATGTCAGCCTTGGCCTTGTGCTGGCACAAGAACCTGTGTAGATTGCACAAGCATTTTAGATGGTATTGAGATAATTAGTTTTATCCTGCAACAGTTCTGAAATCTCGATCACTGCACAGATGCTCCAAAATTTCTAAAAGTCATGAGTCAGAAGCTGATCAGCAGAATTTATTTCAGTAACACTGCCTACTTTAAAGTACTCAAAAACTGCAGCCTAACACTAGTTTCAATCTTAGCAGTTTTGTTGCTTATGCCAGGTTACCCAGCCATTGGTTCCTTGTTTCAAACTCCTCTCCCTCCCACACAGAGGGGAATATAGAGGTATAATTGTTCATTTAGTTGGACAGGGAAAAATAAGAAAATTTATTTGGATAAAAAACATAGGGAAAAAAAAGAGAAGGCCACACTTCATATGATGGCCAATCTAGATCACTGTGCTACGCTGCACATGACTTTATCACACAATACAATACATGGAGAGTAGAATACAGCCAGGGAGGAGGTTGAGGAAATTGCTGTTTGAGACAGCAGGTTTATCACAGGAACTCACGCACAACCAAATCCATGGATATCATATACCACACTGATTAAATAATTTGTTGCTCTGTTCCTCACTTCCTTGTCAATACACCTGGACTAAGGCTTACTATGCTTGGGGCACTTGTGTAAAGTAAGAAAGTTAAAGACTAAGTTATTTACTTACTATATTAACTAAGAGTGGATAGAAAAGGAAGGATATAATTCTTGTTGAAGGCAGGACAAGAAGAAGACAGATAATAGGAGAAATAAGTAGCTTTTGTTCCTTTTCCTGTGACCAAAGTATAGGAGAAATAGTTGTTAAGGGGTTTGACGTGCTGCAGACAGCTTGCCAGGGAGAAGACAACTCAAAAACTGTGAAGTCACAGCAATAAACATTCCAAAGCCTGCTCAGAAGAAGCTTGAGCTGGATGTGATCTGATATGCTACTTAAAGCACTCCAGGCACTTAATTGTCCGCAGTTGCCACTGCATTAGAGCAGCAACTGGATCCACCATGGCAGGGGGAGAAGAGAAGAACTGACTGAGAACAAGCACCCTAGTGATACAGAATGATCAGCCATCAACGTAACATCCTAAACAGACTTCATTCTGTATTACCAAAACAAGATTTTACTTCTGAATTACTACCAGTTCTTCTGTTTTAAGGCTCGTTATTTTCTTGTATGTTAACAAGATTTAATTAATATTAACATGTGAAAGACCAATTAAGTAGTGAGGTCACCCATGCACATATTGGAAGCCAGGTTTTACATACAGGCATCCCTGCAACCACTTTGCAATAAGTAGCTAGAGCGGATGAAGCAAGCCATACAAAGTCATGAAAGGTTTAATAACTTAAAATTATTAACTGAAAATGGAAATACAAGAATCCTGCAAAATTTGCGTCTGATTACATGCCTTTTAACAGTTTGTGTTTTTATATTTAAGCCAAAGTATTCAACTTCTCTACAGTTCTGAAAATCTTTGGTCCCAGAATATCCAATTTACAAGTCATGTTTAGAATATATGTCTTATTGGTTTTCAAACTTCAGGAAGTACTTTCTCCCTAAAGCAAGATCAAGATAGGGTGCTGGGATATACTTATGACAATGCATCTCAGGCAACCCATTCCCAGTTTAGTTTCTTAAAGGTGATAGTGAAGGACATAAAACCTACAGGACAGCACTGGATCTTGTTACACCAGCTGATGTTTTATTGTTTGGTTTATTTTTCATTGTATGGGGATTCATTTTTTTCCTCTTTTAGTTAGTTGGCAGTAGGTGAGAAGGTGACAATGACACCAAGACCTTTCAGAATATAAAAAGGGTCAACTGTCATTCATTTGTGTAGTCACCATTCAAAACAAACCTAATTCCATTTCATTTGTTGTAGTACTGTAAATAGCGTGCTTAGGGACACAGTCAAGGTGAAGTCACAGTTTGCTCATGCTTTTTCTTTTGTCTGCCATAACCTAACTAAATCAACTTCAAGTAAATTAAATGCTTTAGTTAATTAATCAGTGTAACCATTTAGCATTTTCCATTTACACCTAAGAATTCATACACTAGAAAATTCCACTCCCTCCCTTTTTGTTAGCTAGTCTAATAAGGGATATTCTCTTCTTTCCTCTCATGCCCCTCACTGCACTACAAGCCTGGTTTTACTCACTCTTCTATCCCATCACAGCTGCTATGCTGTTACGATTTGTTGCATCCATTTCTCAGGCTGCCTAGTACATCCTGTGTCTCCTGCATTCCACAACAGAAAAATATCCAGTAATTCCAAAACTCTTAGGCACGAAGCTTTGGAAGTGGCATGAGAAAAATTAGATACAATCTGGATACAAGTACTTAATTTCTCAGTGACTAAAACTGAAATCAACAAGACACCAGGAAAAGTTTTCTCACATGTTTTCTCAGAGTTTTTTAACTGATGTATCTTGGAGCCTTCTAATTGATGTATCTTCAGTGTTTCAGTTTTACATAAACAATAAACTTCTGTATTTCATTAGCTAGGAATGACTTGGTCAAAACACGCAAATACTATTGTCTGCTGATGTTGTTTCACACGGACACCAGTGGTACAGCCAGGAGCATGTGAGGAGTACGAAGGATTATAGAGCCCTGAGAGTGACAGTAAGGAACTCTGGAGCACAGGTAGATTTTTACAATCAACCCTTCCAGTCAAATGGATTCGAAAGGCCCAGTGGAATATGGAATATCCCAAAATGGTTCCAGGACTGGTACCACTGCCAGGGGCTACCTGGACCAAGGGACTTGCTTTGAGAAACCTGCTTCTACCAGGGGCGGATGTGGTCCATCTGTCAGAGAAGGGGAAGCCTATCGTCGGCCGTAGCCTCACCCAGCCAGTGAAGAGGGCTTTAAACTAACAGTGTCAGGCGTGGGGAACTTCAGTTCATCCCACTCATACCAGTTTGATGTCAGTGCCAGCAAGAGAAGCCCAGAGCCTGGAGCGGGATCGCAGGTCAGTCAGAGAGCACCTGAATGGCACCACAAGGCAATTCCAGCCCCTTCAGCCTGTAAGCTGGCTTCATCATGGGCCCAGCTGAAATGCCTCCATGCAAACACAGGCAGCATGGGGAATAAACAAAAAAGAGTTAGCTGTGATCTTCTTGGCACCATGTAGATGTGGTGGGATGGCTCTTATGACTGGAGTGTTGGTATGGAAGGATACAGGCTCTTTAGGAAGGACAGGCAGGGCAGACAAGCAGGGGTACTGCCCTCTATGTTAGTGGCCAGCTGGAGTGCATGGAGGTCTGCCTGTGGATGGATAAGGAGCTGATCAGGAGCTTGTGTGGGTCAGGATTAAAAGGAGAACAGGGACAGGTGACATTGTAGTGGGGGGCTTCTACAGGCTGCCTGGCCAGGAAGAGCAAGTGGCTCTATAGACAGACAGGACATGCTTCATGTTCACAGGCTCTAGTCCTCATGGGGGAATTCAACCACCCAGTATCTGCTGGAGGCACAACACAGCAGGACATAAGCAATCCAGGAGGTTCCTGGAATGTGTGGATGATAACTTCCATCTCCAAGTGACAGAGAAGCCAACAAGAAGAGGTGCTGTGCTGGACCTTGCTCTCACCAACAAGGAGGGGCTGGTGTGGACTGTGAAGCTTAAGGGCAGCCTGGGCTGCAGTGATCATGAAATGGAGTTTGAGATCCTTAGGGCAGCAAGGAAGGCTGCTCACTGCCCTGGACTTCAGGAAAGCAGACTCTGGCATCATCAGGGATCTGGTAGAACACCATAGCAAAAAGCCTGAGGGAAGAAGGATCCAAGAAAGCTGGTTAATATTCAAGAACTGACTCCTCCAAATGCAGGAGAGATGCATCCCAAGGAACAGGAAATCAGGCAGAAACTGAAAGCCTGCATGGATAAACAAGTATGTCCCAGACAAACTCAAACACAAAAAGGGAGGCTACAGAAGGTGGCAGCAAGGACAGCCTGGGAGGACAGCAAGGTAGCCTGGGAGGAATACAGAGAAATTGCCTGAGCAGAAAGGCATCAGCTTAAGAAAGCTAAAGCCCCCATAGAATTACATCTGGCCAGAGGCAACTATGAAGATAGAAAAAGCTTCTGTAGGTATAGCAGTGATAAAAGGAAGACTAGGGAAAATGTGGACCCTCTCCAGAAGGAAATGGGAGACCTGGCTGTCCAGGACACGAAAAAGGCTGAGGTACTTAACAACCCTTGTGCCTCAGGCTTCGCCAGCATGTTTTCCGTTGCACCACCTGAGTCACGGAAGGCAAAGGTAGGGATTGGGAGAATGAGGGACTACCTGCTGTAGGAAAAGATCAATTTTCAGACCATCTAAGGAACCTGCAGGTGCGTGTCCATGGGACATAACGAGATACATCTGTGAGTCAAGAGGGACCTGGCAGATGAAGTGACTAAGCTTCGATCCATCATATTTGAGAAGTTGTGGCAGTCTAAAGAAGTACCCACTTTAGGGGAATGGGGAAGCATAACCCCATTTTTAAAAAAGGGAAACAGGGAAGACCCAGAGAATTACAGGCCAGTCCGTCTCACCTTCATGCTCAGAAAAAGCATGGAGCAGATCCTCCTGGAAACTATGCTAAGGCACATGGAAAATAAGGAGGTCATTGGTGATAGCCAACATAGCTTCACTAAGACCAAATCATGCCTGACAATTATGGTGGCTTTCCATGATGGGGTTACAACCGTGGTGGATGAGAGAAGAGTGTCTGAAGTAATCTACCTAGACTTGTGCACAACATCCGTATCTCAAAACTGGAGAAACACTGATTTGACAGGTGGACCGCTCAGTGGATAAGGAATTGTGTGAATGGTTGCACTAAAAGAGTTGTGGGCAACAGCTCAACGTCTAAGCATAGACCAGTGATGAGTGGTGTACCTCAGGGGCTGGTACTGGGACCAGCGCTGTTTAACAGCTTTGTTGGTGACACGGACAGTGGGACTGAGTGCTCCCTCAGCAAGCTCACTGAGAACAGCAACCTGTGTGATGTGGTCAACACACTGCCACTCCAGAGGGACCTGGACAGGCTTGAGAGGTGGGACCATCCGAACCTCCTGAAGTTCAACAACGCCAAGTGCAAGGTCCTGCAGCTGGGTGAAGGCAAACCCGAGCGCCAATACAGGCTGGGCAGAGAATGGACTGAGAGCAACCCTGAGAAGAAAGACTTGGGGGTGTTGATCGAGGATAAGCTCAACATGACCGTCAATGTGCACTTGGCAGCCCAGAAAACCAACTGTATTATGGGCTGCATCAAAAGCAGCATGGGCTGCAGGGCAAGGGAGGGGATTCTCCACCTCTGCTCTTGTGAGAACCCCTGGAGTGCTGCATCCAACTCTGGAGTCTCCAACTTAAAAGAATCGTGGACCTATTAGAACAGAATCAGAGGAGATCCAGAAAGATGATCAGAAGGTTAAAGCACCTCTCCTACCAGGACAGGCTGAGAGAGATGAGGTTGTTCAGCCTGGAAAAGTGAGGGCTCTGAGGAGGCCTTATTGCAGCCTTCCAGGACCTAAAGGGGGCCTACAAGAAAGCTGGACAGGGATTTTTTTAATAAGGGCATGTAGAGATAAGACAAGGAAGACTGGTTGTAAACTGAAAAAGAATACATTAAGATTAGATATTATGAAGAATTCTTCACTGTGANGGTGACACGGACAGTGGGACTGAGTGCTCCCTCAGCAAGCTCACTGAGAACAGCAACCTGTGTGATGTGGTCAACACACTGCCACTCCAGAGGGACCTGGACAGGCTTGAGAGGTGGGACCATCCGAACCTCCTGAAGTTCAACAACGCCAAGTGCAAGGTCCTGCAGCTGGGTGAAGGCAAACCCGAGCGCCAATACAGGCTGGGCAGAGAATGGACTGAGAGCAACCCTGAGAAGAAAGACTTGGGGGTGTTGATCGAGGATAAGCTCAACATGACCGTCAATGTGCACTTGGCAGCCCAGAAAACCAACTGTATTATGGGCTGCATCANTATTATGAAGAATTCTTCACTGTGAGGATGGTGAGGCACTGGAACAGGCTGTCCAAAGAAGCTGCAGATGCCTCATCCCTGGAAGTGGTGAAGGTGAGGCTGGATGGGGCTTTGAGCAACCTGGTCTACTGGAAGCCCATGGCAGGGGGAGTCAGAACTAGATGATTTCAACGTCCCTTCCAAACCAAACCATTCCAGGATTCTGTGATGAAAAACCCTGAATATTAGTCTCCCCAGCTAAGCAGCAGTATCTTCGGAGCATGTCAGAAATGCTAAAGATTTTTAGGTACTTTCCATGTTACCTTCAGGAATCTGAAAGTCATATTTTCTCAGCTTTCTGCTGAGTGTGTATTTCTAGCCACTAGTTTTTCTACTCACATTTTAAATGCAAAGTTTGCAATTTGTGTGCAATGTAAATCAGTCACATATTGAAACCATCAGCCAAAATATTGTGGCACTGAGAAGCAGAAAACATCGTATAATCACCTCTAGGTACAAATGATGCCCCTAACTATGTCAAACCATCCTCCTTACAGTTTTTAATTGCAAGATTTTATTTTTATTTTAGCATTTCATAAAGTTCAGAAGTTCACACAAATTTAAAGAAGCATTTGCCTTAAATTTTTCCCATAAGAATCAGTTTCTATTGAAGTTTATATTAAGCTAAATATTTCATCATCCTCCAGTAGCAGGCAAATCAGCATATACCTCACAACTTCAGTTAAAGAGACAACTGCAAGTATGTTATTAAATCTTCATATATTTTGTGCAACTGAAACTGAATCATAGAAGTGGCTTTCTGACCCAAACTAAATTGGTGCTTGTTTACCTTGAAAATGTCTGGCTGTAAATTGCAGCACTTGAGGAACTGCTTCATAAGCAGCTCGGTCCACAACACAGACAGAGATGTTCTGTTGTCTCATTAGCTCTCTCAATTAAGACCATTCCAGCAGGCAGTCTCAGGATGAGCTTAATCCATGAACTGTCCTGCAAAAGCTCTCCTTTTGCCACCCCTGCAAGCAGACAGCAGTGGCCACCATCAAAACAGCCATGCTGTTTTGTGTCAGGGCAATAACAGATCCTCTTCAGCTTTATCTCACTGGAGGCAAGTCACCCTCCCAAAGGCCATTCAAGGAGAACGACTACAAGCAGCAGCACTTTCTTCACAAGCATGAAAAACAAAGGGCTGGCTATCATATTAAATCACTAGCTGCAGTGTTCTCTTGCAAGAAGACTTTGACTGAAGAATATTTTGCATGATGTTCAGCTCTCGAACAAAGTGGAGTAATATACATGAAGAACCCCCCTGGAAATGTACTTGTGGGTTCCCAAAGAAAAAAGGAAAATAGTACATGAAGTTACTAATTTGTGTTGTTTGAAGTGCTAAGTTAAAGAACAGAATTATAAATTCAATTTGCAATTGGTATCTAATTAATTTGCTAGAAAACACTCAAGATCTTTCTGTGCATAATAGTTTAGTGAAAGTACAGTTCCATTTAATTATTCAAAATGCATCTAGCTCAAGATTTGAACAATAGAAAGCATGACACAAAAAGATAAAAAGATTTCTTAAATGGAGTTCCAAAGAAGATGAAAAAAATCAACCAAAAAATTCAACCACAGCACTGATTAATCAGCACTTACTACAACTACTTAATCATCAACAAAAAACCTGACTGTCCCAGAAGATTCTATTAAAAAAAAAAAAAGACAAAAAACATTACTTTTTCACTGAGAACACTGAGTGAAGAAAAAATTAGGGTGTTAAGTTCATAGAAGAAAGCTACTTGTCAAGTTAAACCAAAGACAACTGGCAACTTGCTGGGCAACTTCACCTTTGCACCTTTTTAATTAAACATGTCAAATCATCAAAAATAGATTTTTATGAAAAGTCCTTTGGAAATAATTAAAGCACTGTTTTAAGTTACCTTCCTCTTACTGCAAAGTATTATTGATAACAAAGTTAACAATGAACACAATTCACAAACCAAATAGCACAAGCAACAAAAGGTCCAAACAAGGATCAGTCTTGACGGACAGATGAAAGCATGGAGGCTGCAAGACAGGGATGGTATTCCCAAAGTGAGTGTGACCCTTGGCCAAACCCATCAAGAGCAGCTCCCTTTAAAAAGCTCATTCATTAACTTCCAAGGGCTAAGGACAATTCCCGCGTCTTCCAAGAAGGCAGCTAAGAGCTTTCCCAGTCTAGTCACTGCTGGCCGCTGAAGGAATGGATGGGAGGTGTCAGTGCTCCCTCCCACAGCTTAGATCTCCTGTGGGACCAAAATTCAAAGTTTTGGAGTTCGACGTGCTTCATATTAGGTAGCACAGACCAAATAAGAGTCTTGCATAGATTCTAAACTATGAAAGATTAGTTTTAACAGTGGACGGAACAAAGACTATGAAAACAAACTTCTCTCCATATATCAAAAATTCCAACTAAGTTTACCTTTGAAAGCTACAACTCCTGTGAAGACAAGCATCTTCCTACACTAATTTATACCAGACAGAGCTGCTTATACGGTACCAGTGCTCAAATTTATATGCTTCTACAGAAGACCCAATGTATTAATTTTCACGTCTTAAAACGAATAGACTAGAAATATTTTCAGGTACTTTCATACGTTATGGGCCTTTTACTGTCATAGAGAAGTAACAACGATATTTTTACTCTGCATAACTGACAATCTACCCTGCAGAGAGCCTCTCTGGCAGACTCTTCTTGGAGACAGATAGCGATAGGACGAAGGCTACAGACAAGTTGCAAGAACAGAAATTCTGACTATATGTTTTGAAAAAGTCTTACATCACAGCTAAATATTGAAGCAGGCTTTCTAGAGAAGCTGTGGAATACCTGTCCTTGGAGATATTAAAAACCTATCCTGGATAGCAACGCTGAGCAACTTTATCTAAGCTGGTCCTGCTTTGAGGGGGGGGGAGGTCTGGACTAGATGACCTCCAAAGTCCCTTCTAATCTAAATCGTCTTATGGCAACATGAAAAAAATCGCCTTATGACTCCATGAAACTGAAAGGAGGATTGGGGGGGG
>VYZQ01007672.1:0-33857 GCA_013400655.1 Mystacornis crossleyi | reverse complement strand
TTTGTCAGGCAAGAACAGGAAAAGCTGGTGGGAAGAAATTACTTTTCAACCAGGTGATATACACTTTAGTTAGAGAGGAAAGTGCACATGAGTGAGAAGCTGTCTAGTGCCCTGTTTTAAACTTCATGCCATGCTTTTTACAGGTGTACATACAATCTCTGCACTCATTTGGTAGCCAGTTTCACAGCTCTGCCTGCAGGTTGTACTACCTCAGGTCATTTTTCCAGTGGCTGAAAATGTGTATAGGTCAAAGGCCCCGTATCAGCAGTGAAAAAAAATCCATCTGCAATAAAAATACTTGGAAATCCTTTCGGGTTAAGGTACACTGCTGGTCACCCAACAGTGCTGCCCAGCAGAAGATTGTAGCCAGCAGGTAGACCTTGATCTAACTTTCGAAACAGGATTAGAGGCAGCTTCAGAAGTGCAAAGGTAGAAGAGGACACGTAAAACCAGAGAATAGTTAAAAATATTGCAGAAACAGATAATCAAGTGTTGATATGTGAATTTGTTGCTCAGTGCATAGGATAGACTCTTAAGGTGTTTTAACATTGCTCAGAGGGAGATGAAAAATTCTCTTCTGTGCTGATCAGAAAAACTTCCTGACTTCTGAAGACAGAGAATGTATGGCAAGACATAGAGATCTGTAAAAGGAGATTTCATTAAAGCGTTTAAATACGAGGGAAGTCTTGATGTCCACCTGAAGGCAGAAGGGAGATGCAGAATGAAGAATCATGTGACTTCTGAAACCTGGCAGGAAAGCCATCGACAGGAGCAGCACAACTGAGGCTGAGTGGCTCTGAATAGTGGGCTTGCTTTCTTACTGCAAAGAACATGATTAAGCTGGGGGCATCTGGGGCACCTTGGGCAATCTCAGCTCTCATTGTGCCGCCTCCAAGTATTAGATCAAAACCGGGATATAAGGTAGATATGGGTATGTAACCAGCCTAACCCCGGTTTGTGCATTGACGCGTATGTACGGAGCTTCCCTTGGCTTATGAGCACTGATAAAAATAAACTCATTGAGTGAAGTGTCTATCTCATGTCAAATTACCTGATGTCAGCTGCCTGCGATTCTGAACACTCTTTTGCAATACCTTACTGCGGAAAAAGATTGAATCCTTATCTGAATGAGAACCACTCAGTCGAATCTAAGTCAAGTAATTACAAAATATTTGTTCAAGAAAATAATGAGATTACATTTTGCATTTAAAAATCCCAAGATAGATTTAAATACTATAGCAAAAGATGTCCAACAGTTTTTCAGTATAAATTGAGGGAAACTAAAAATGCAGAGTTGGTTTTTCAGCCCTTTAGTTCTGCTAACAGTATTGAACTTGCAGAAGGAAGGCAATTCCTCCTGCATGCAGAGAGCAGTGCTAGTGGCAGCATTAGTGTGGCAAAGTGTTTTAAATCTCAGGCTTAGGTGGTAATAGCAATGAATAAATACCAAACTCCATGTGTGTCACTCCTCTACCTGATGGAACAGAGCTACTTGGAGAAGCACGCGCGCAGCAGGTACTCTACTGCAAGGATGTAGAAAAGAGCAATGTTTGACAGAAGTAAATTAACACTTACAGCAGGCATAAAGAAAATTGAAGTACCAGAGAAGAAGTGCCTGACAGCATTTACAGGTTAAGAACAAGGTTCCTGCTCAAGTCAAGTTTTTTTGCCAGTCTCCTGTTGTGTCTGTACCTTTTGACCCTCAGGCTATTCTAAGGTGTGCTTGTGAGCCTCACAGCCTGCAGCCAGAGCACTTTTTTGGAACATCAGTCTGTTTGCCATCTCTGGAGAGTAGCACCAAAACAGGGAATGCTGGTACCTCGTCAATGCTGTTGTGAGTGTTAGGGTGGGTCACTGATCTCAGGATGAATTGAAGTCTATAACCAGTTATGAAGGTTTTTGTAAATTGGTTAGATCTTGCTTCTCAACTACTGACTAAAATAATGATGTCTGGCAGTTAAAGGACTTCCTTGGAGTAGTCTTTCATCACCATCCAGTTCACTACTTTTCTTTCCACAATTATTTTCCAAAGTACTGGGAATGACAACCCCTTCCCAGATAACATCTTTAATGAGAAAGNAACTATTAGACTTGAGAATGGCATGAGCTATTAGTCATACTAATAAATAGATACAGACCTAAAACAAAGATTTAAAAATCAGGACAAGCACTTTGGAAATTAATCCCATCCAGTTCACTACTTTTCTTTCCACAATTATTTTCCAAAGTACTGGGAATGACAACCCCTTCCCAGATAATATCTTTAATGAGAAAGTTTTGGTTGACTTTTGGTCTTCCCCCAGCGTGATGGCTCTCCTCTGCAGAGTTAAAGCAGCAGCCATGTGTTCATGTGTGCTGAAAGCAGCGTGGTGCAAGTGTTGATGATGTCGTGCCTATCTCTTGAACCTGACAGGACCGATCACAGCAACTGACCTCTCAAGTGGTCAATACTGCTGCAACATTTCAGTTTTTCCGTAGTGAATCCCATGCAGTTTCATGCTTTTAACTTGTTTTTATTTCCTGCCAGTTGACTCCAGACACACTGTGAAGAGTCACAAAGGCTCAATTTTTACATCCATGCTGCTCTGAGTTTCTACATTTCTTTGGAGCAGGCGGCATGTAACATATTTTCCAACATAATTGTTACGCTGGTGATTCACTGTTTTATCTATCAAGTACTTGCTTTGGGAATTTTCATTCAAATCTGATTACTGCCATAATCCAGAAGTGTTAAAGAAATTGCCTTGGGAATAGCATAGTTCTCTCCCACCTCAGTACACCTCTGTGTTCGTTTTTAAGGAGGTGTATTGTGTGATCTCTGATCTGCTTTGTCTTAAGAACTTTAAAAACATGGCTGGTTCTCATGCACCCCTTTAGGTCTGTGCACATACCACTTCAATTGCTCCCAGAAAGCTGATTCACATGGATCTTAAAAAATTAAATTCTCCTTTAGAGGTAGCTTTCCTTCAAGGCTGCACCTCAATGAATTTCCCTTCCCTGTTTTCTCAGGCAGTTGTGTCTCTTTCTGTGCCAGAGGGGTTGCAATTGAAAATTCCAGGCTTTCCTGCCTGGCCTGAGGATGTCTGACTTGAGAGCAGGGTCTCACATGGAACCAAAAAATGCCACAAACACCCACAGCTGGGAATAAAGGAGTCTGCTGTGTCTCTCAGCATAAAAAATTAACTTCAGTAAAAACTACACTTTCTGGTAACTCCAGAGGCTCTAGCTCCTTATTTGGCATCATACGTGACTTTACGCATTTTGATGGTGAAAAGTAATGTAAAATATATTGAGTGATTCTGCTTTACCCTCCTCCTGGGATGACTTTGATGTACAATACTTTCTTCTTGGAGAGGGACTACTTGTCACAGCATTTCAAACACTTAGCTTGTATGTGTTCTTCTGGAGTCCCCAGAACACTTGAAGCTAAACACTTCAGAATTCAAAGAGAATTTGCTGAACTATGTAGATACAAAAATCCTTTCACATAAACTGTTACAACCCTTTTAAAAAATCCCCTCTATTTCATGCCCTGTTGCATTACGAGACTAACTTTCCTTTCAGCTGGCAGATCAAAATGGCACAGTTTGAAGTCAAAAAGCTTCCCCATAGCCTCCTAGGAGCTGAGAACCCAGTTTCTCCACAGATCTATCCAGACTGTTGAACTGCTATAATCTTTCAGAAAATAATGACATTTTGCTTAGGAAGCTTGCTCTGATTTACTTGTATGTTGGCAGTATTACATGAATTACCAGATATTCCTCCTAATCTAAAATCCTCCCGATTAAACGTCTTTATTGTGCATGTGTCCTCACCATCTTTTTATCTGACCATATGGAATGAGTACTGACAGCAACTAATTTGATAATTATTGTATTGTGCAGATGTACAGAAGGGTAAAAATTCAAGCCTTAAGACAAACACAATGAAAACAAAAGGAAAGCATCTTGCTTTGTCTGGCCTCTCCTTCCTTTGAACCGACACCCTCTAAAACAGTTTCCCTATTAAGATTAGAACAAGTGGCTTGATTCTTAAGGATAGCAATTATTTTTGAGTGCTCTGGTGAGTATAATTACACTGTCAAGAGTTCACTTACGTTCCGCTGGTAGCCATGTGGCTCTGTTTCAGATTTCCAGTTTCTGTCTCGTACAGGATCTACGCCCCTTGGATGGTTTTAATGCTGTACCAGTCCAATGCATTTGCGCTCATGCTGTGGTGAGTTGCACACCACCTGCCCACAACCGTAACAGCGCTGAGCAGAGAAATATTATAGTCTGGTCCCCAGAGGCTCCTGTTTACTGCTTCCGAACAAGTGGCTGCACAACGGGATCCAATCCTGGGAACGTCACCAGAAAATGAAAGTGAGAGAGGCAGAAAAGGAGGAACTCTGTTGAGAATATGTGACAAAATAACCTTGAAAAGCCTAGGTGTGAGATGAGTTCTGATAATGATGACAGGGATTATATTCCTGGAGTGGGAGAAGTCAGCATTAGGGGAAATGTCTCACAGGGAAAGGGGACGTACTGTGAGCTGAAGGCTGCCATGCTGCTGGAGAGTATCAGAAACTGGAAAGCAGCAAGAAACAAAGCAAAAACTGTATTTGACAAGAGAGATACTGAAACAGAGGTGAAAAATATAGAAAAAAATAGCAGGATTAAGAACAAAAGAAAAAACAAAGGTAAAATGATTGTAAGCAGTGATTCATTAGTTAACATTCATGGGGTCTGTGTGATTTCCAGAGGGCTAAAGCTCCTCTCAAGGTAATCTTCAGAATAGATTCAGGTCTTCTCAAGGAAGGCAGAATGAATCCATCTGGTGAGCAAGATAAAACAAAGAGCAGGAGAGACCATGAGAAAATATTTTTGTCCTACCGCTGATTTTCTTTCTGTGTGAGTCAAGCCTCACTTCAGGTAGGCAGCACCATTGTACCCGGACAGCACACACCCCTGACCGAAATTAAGAATTTATGTAAAGTTTGATGGCTTAATGCCATATGGGGAAGAACAGAAAGATTTTTGTGATGAGCAGGACATGTTTTCATAGGCTGCTGATTTTTTAAAGCTGGATCAATTTGCCTTTGCACTACTCTGCAGAAATCTATTACAAATTGCTACTGCTTGGTTTCTTTTCCACCAATATATGTTATTATAGCTTGTGATACATGAAATAGGAGTGACAGAGACTCAAGTAAGTCTTGGGGGATTCAGAGTGGAAAAAGATGAGCTTTCTTTAGAGGTAAAGCTTGAAAAGAGATGAAACACCTTCGGTCCCACAAAGGTTGTTCTGAAAAAGAGTCTTGACTCAAATGGAAAACTGAGAGGATAAGCCTACCTGCTCTGCTTTGTCCCCTCCAATTTGCCACTCCCAAGGAAAGAACATCTCTCTGGAGGAGACTGATTCTTCATCAGGAAGCAAGAACACTTTTTCTTGGTGTTTTGAAAGGAAGAGATGACATCCCTTTTGGACCTCAGAGTTGTCTGATCTCTCCCCACCTCTGCTGGAAAATGCAAATCTGTCTGAGAAACCCTGAAACCAGCAAAAGAAATGTGAAGACCTGGATAGAACGTGTCCTGCTCCCTGCTCCAAACGGACAGGAAAGTTCCTGCATGGGAGATTTGGGAGTGTTTGGCCTGGGAAAGAGCCAGTGACTGACATGCCCTGGGAAAGCACCTGCTGTTAGCATGGTTTGAGAGACCCCTGTAGCCACAGTTACTTGGCTATGGGTGTGTTAAAGATATGAAAGGAATAGGTAGGGCACAGAGATGAACACAAAATATGTTTTAGACCATTTGTTTCATTTTGGTTTTTATGCCTTTTATTGGTTATCACTGTTGTTGCCTCTTGCAATTTGTGGCCTAATCTTTTCCTGTGTGCAATTCTCTCTTTCTGCTCTGATTTCATTTTGTAATTTGTGTTTTTATTGATGCTATGATTGTCAGCTATATAATGAATCCTTTTCTGCTGTTTTTCCCAAAAGCTCAAGAAAGCATCAGATGGTCTGAATCGGCACTGTTCCACTGAATTCTAAACAGGTGAAGCAAAGCTGGCTTGAAGGGCTCAGCAAAGGGAAGAGGAATTTCCCCCTAACATTACAACACAAAATTAATAGTGATAGATATGATTCTGTTTCTCTTTTTTTTTGACCAGTACTGTGGAATGAGAATAAATATTATAAAAGCTTTCCATTTTGCAGTCTCCTGTGATACGACAGTTTGCTGACAGAATGATAATTTATTTGCTTTTCGAGTATCTCTGCACAGCTCATGCTTGTCACATGGTGACAAGCCTTCCTGATTCATTGGGTCTCTGTAGAAAAATACATCTCCTTTCCTTGTTTTTTATAAGATCTATACATGGGTTCCTTCCAATTTGAGATATTCTGTGATTCTATGATTCTATTCCTTCCCCCCCACTCCACTGCAAATGATACAGGATAAGGATGGGATTAAGGATTAAAACAAACAAGTGAAAACGTATGTTTATTGATTGCCTGGTTGTGAGGACAAAAATCTTCTCAGACTCTTCGTAAAGTGCAGGGGTTGCAGCAAGGTGCATCCTGTGTGGATTTGTCTTATCATGGGCAGCACAAGGGTGGAGTAAGTATCGTCTGATTTTACCAGATTAAGCAAACTCCGGACGAAGATGCAAGAGTCAGTGTGAAATTAAGGTGCGTGTATGAACGCTTTTCCTTGTCAGCAGTCAATTTAAAGCTGACAAACCAGTTCCTGCCTGTGATTTGGCTTGTTTCAGGAAATTGCTTTCACATTCAGGTGAGAATTCTCAGGGGTTAGAAAATGCGTTGCACTTGCATAAAAATCATTAATTTGGGTTTTTTTTCTTTGGGATTTTATTAGCCTGGTTTTCTAACTCCCAGTTCTTTTGCCCGAAAAATCAGGGATAGAAAGTGTGTGGAATGGATTGGTGGGAAATGTCAGTTCTGAGTAAATGTTAAGGATTTCATGTAAACCCTGTGTTTATGATCTTGGTCTTTAAGAAGGAGTCCTGTGAGACTGCTGGAAGCTTAACAGTATGTTTACTTTTACTGAATGTCAGGTTCATGTTTCACATCTGGTGAGTTGTGTCATACATAACCCATGTCTTGAATAGGCTTGCCCATCCTTCTTTTCTTCTGACACAGCATTCACGACTGTCCTGTTGCTATTTAGTATAAGTGCAACAATTATCTATTGCAAAATTTGGGGATACAGGTACGATGAACCATCAGAAGAACCAGTAAGTGTGCATGCGCAAATAATCATATGCCACTTTTGTCACTGGAACTTAAGTACTCAAAGCCCAGTGCTGTATCCTGCCCAGCTAACACTTTACATTTAAATGTAACTCACAGGTACTGACAGATGCTGAAATAAATATACAGATAGGGAGGTGAGGGTATTAGTTTATATACAGTCATTTATCTTCTGATAGCATGAGCAAAGCTGAAGTCAGATACAGTTAAATGAACTGAAGCTTGAACAGTGCCTCTTGAACTGCTTGAATTAACAAAATCAATCCTCATAAATTAAACTATCATTGATCTATGATACAATTAAGTTCTATAATCAAAATACACTATTGGTGCATGCAGCGTAACCGTACTTGTTCCAATGCTGAATTTTAACCACTGCTGGCTAACTGCTCCTGCCATGTTCTGTAAGGCTCCCATCTGGCATGGGAGATGCTAACATTATGATACAGTATTTCTTTTCCATTTTTCAATTTAGGCTGACATCTGCTGGTCTCCGCAAATGGCAGGCAACCCTGCTGAATGTAAACCAATTTGAGGCTGCGGCTTTTCGTGTTCTCCCTTTGTCATTTTTCCAGAGCTGGGAATGGCAACCAAGCCGCTTAATTACAAAGGAAACTCATGCAGAATAATAACTCTGTGGAAGAAGAAAGGCAGGAACAATACCGTGTAGAAGAAAATGAGTTTGACATGATAAATTACATGCATGCACGCCCAGTGCGCTGTGCAAGCACTCAGAGGAGCCAATGGCAGCCACTATATATTGGCCAATTAGACCTACACAAAAAAGGTGTTATTTAAGGGCATCGCACTGAGGGTCGTAATGAGGAGGCTGTGGATGAGAGGTCTCTTTTACGCTCTCAATGAGGCTAAAGAGAGGGGGAGTGGCGCGATATTGGGCAATCAGCACTTGATGTCTGCCCAGGCGGACGGCAGTGGTCGCAAAGAACTTGGCACTGGAGGGGGTGAGACATTCCTCCAGGAGCTACCAGTACTCCAGGGGAAGTGCTACACACACCTGGCCAGAAGCAGCAAGAGAAATGAGAGGCTGCTCCATGATTAAATGAAACAAGAGGCACCTCCACATTACCTGCTGGCTGTATAGTTCATACTTTTGTTTTTTAGGAAAATGCCCATTTGGCATCTTACATTGACTGCAGCACTCCTCGCCCTGGCAGCTAGCTGCAAGACCATTCAGGGGTATCTCCAGTGATCCAGCTTCCACCTGCGTGGACTTTCAGTTCCACTGTTCCCCAGTTGTTATTTTGGACAGGAATCTACTAACAACCACTGCTTTCCCCCTGCGACTTTGAAATCCTGAGTAAAACGAGTCACCTCTGAACGAGCTGTGAATCTGCGGGGGTACTGATGCTTGAGCTACAGTGCAGATTTGGATAGGCAGCATTTACTGATCCCCCAGCAGTGGTTTGCTGTGCACTTTGAAGTCCAAACAGTTTGCAAATTTTTTGCTCTCGCCACATTTCATTTCCAGTTGTTCCAGCTCTTTGTTTGAAAGAGCTGGTGTGCCTGCTTACCTCAGCAGCGGTATTTCCCACTTCAGCTGCATCACTTTGTCTTTCCCAAGATATTTTGTAGAAGGGAAATAGAAGGGAAGCATTAATTATGTGATGGCAGAAGTACTGATCTAACTCCAGGGTGTTTCAAGCACAGGTTGCTGACAGTGGGTGTTGTCCATGCCTACTACATGCTGCTGCCCTTCAGTACGATGCATCAGAGTTGGAGCATTCTCCTGCTCTTCCCGTGGTGGCTAACCCTGCTTTTCAGCAGGCTGATTACATTGTGTTGGCTGTCTGAGCTAACACCCTGAGACATTTCAACACTTAAATCATTGCACAGGCAAGATTCACTTTAAATCCTGCACGGCTGATCCTCTGAGTTGATTTTTTTGGTAGAGTGTTGAAAATACTCAGTGCTATTTGTGGTAATTCATGACGATGACATTTATCCTTGGGAAACTGGGTTGAAGTTTTTGCTGTAGCTCGGAGGAGCCAAGAAACCCTGAGCCAGTGATAAAGGAGAGCATTTACGAAGTTGCCACCTTTATGAGCTACCATGGCTGGTGTTGAGGAGCAGCCTTATAGCACACAAAAAAAGAAAGGGTGGATAAGATCTAGGTCATTACATCTCATGAGCAGTAAGGGTCCCCCAGCTGATCCTGGCCAGAAAAACAGAAAGCCTCTCTGCTTTGGGGAGTAAGGAGTAGAGAAACGTATGCAGTTTATACATGCTGCTAGTATTTCAGCCAGGAATCTGAAGTCAAATTGGGGTTTGGCACAGGTTTAGTGATGGTTACTAATTACAATTAACTATTATTGTCTGTTAAGTGCTGACAGCCGTAAAAGGAGGCAGTGCCACCCCCGAAGCCTGATAACAATCAAATGAATCAGCAGTTGTTACCAATAATCCTCATCCCCAGGTGCTAAAGTGCAGCTGAGATACAGATTTGGGCTTGATGAAGATCCTGCAGATAGTGCTTGGTTGGTCTTGATAGGATGTAGGGGCCAGGAGAGTCCCTCATGTTTCTTTTGATAATACTAATACTACTACTGCTAATATTTCTGCAGCACCTATAAGAGTAAAATACTATTTCAGAGTGTCAGCCCTTTGGATCCTCACTAAAAATGTATCCAGGAAGATAGGCAAGCTAGCTAGCACGGTGAATTTTTCCTCCTAGTACTTCAAATCATACCAGTTATATGAAGTAGAAAACTACAATAGTGAAGCTGACACAAAAGTTCGTCTTGATATTTCTAACATAAATCGTGTGGGGGTTTATCTGGTTTTTTGCTTTTGGTTTGTGGGGTTTTTGGGGGGTTGGTTTGGTTTGATTTTTTTTTTTTTTTGTATTTAGGATATTGTTTAGTTTTAAATCTTCTTTATAAAAATTGTATAAAAAATATTAGCAAACTGTAAAGTAAGTGCCATGGCAACATCACTGTAACCATCAAGAAAATCCTTAAACTACCTTAAGCCTTTAAATGACTTGTTACAAAGCAGTTTGGACTGTTATGTAAGTAACCGTAGTGACATTTGGTGCTTCCTCAGGTTAAAGCCCTCTGAATGCTCCCAACAGCCCTGAGCTGCAGTTCAGACTGCTCTGTGGAGCTGCTTCCCCGTGAAAAGTCAGGCATTCACCACTGAACTGCTTTTTGGCTGCTGGTGTTTGTTTCTCTCAGTCGCCAATTCTGCAGACACCCTGTTTCTCTCAGGTGTTTAATAGTGACATTAATATACTGACAGATACACCCAGACATGTTGCAATTTACTGGAGCTGATGGGGAAATGTCCTCAGAGCCACGCTTGCAAAACGGAGCTGTTTTATAACTTTCGTGATTGCTGTTCTCGAAAACTTCACCTCTCTGAGGGTGCTGATAGACAATTTTCCCCTCCATTCATTCCTCTGCTTATCGTAATAGATACTTCCAGCACACATCAGTGGACTGTAAACCTTAACAAACTCCTCAGCATTTCATACAGTAAGAGAGAAGCAACAGAGAATTCACATTTGTTACAAAGCTAAAAGAAATTATCGCACAGATATCTTGCTAAGATGGATCTCAAGTTCCAGATCTTAAATATCTGAGCCAAAACAACTTGAGGCCAAGTTTTCTATCTGCCTGATGCTATGCTTTGTGTAGTAGACTTTAAATAGTGTGATACACTGGATGGCTGAATGGATCGGTCGGTGAAAGTCTCATTTAAATGAATTCCTGTAAATGCAGAGTGATGTTTAGTGGGTTGTGCATCCTGGATTCAGATAATGCCAGAGGGTAGAACCACCGTGGGTGTGCAAACAGAACCTCTGTGTAGGTACAAGGCACATCAGACTAACGGTGTGCCCAGAAATGTGTTCAGAGTTCAGCCAAAAGCCAAAACAGCTATCCCCCAGCCATGCTGCATCTTAGATCATTAATGGAAAACTTTATTGTGGGTTTGATTTTGCTGCAGTTTCAAGCCACAGAGCAAGATACACTTAAGACAGGGTTATGGTGAGTGGTCTTTTATTATTAGTTCACTGCTTTTTTTATACTAACCACTTTTGCAATTTGATGATATGACAGCAATGGCTTTTATTGTGAAAGTGAAAGTAGGTAATTTCATATTCGTGAAAACTGTATTGTTTAACTGTAAAAAAAATCGTATATTCCTAAGCGTTTAAGATATGCTGCAGTAACATCTAATTTTGTGTCATCATAGGCATTCAGCTTGCATATGTGCTGCCCGCCTTACACAATCTCTTTGACAGTAGCATCACTGCTAATGAACAAGGCCTGTGGATGTTAATTTTCCTGGACTTTTTGTGCGATCAGGTCTAGAGGATTTCAGTTCACTGTGTTCTCATTTGAACTGCCATGTACTTTTACACTCTGTAGTCTTACAGAAATGAGCATAGACACGATCCAGAACTGCAGCAGTTCAGCTGTGTTGGGCTTTTTTCAGCTATTCAGTTGACAAGAAGATTCATCTTTGTCATTTTAGTATTTCCTTATGAAACAGTAATTTTCTTCCTCTTGGAACTCATTAGCAAAAACCCTCCCTTGTCTGAATTGAAGACAATAGTATCTGAAGGCTTTTCAATTGCTGAGACAAGTAGAGTTGGTAACCCCTGAACCTGAAAAAAACCCACACAGATGGAAATTCCTGGACCCAACCACCTAGAAGACCTTTCCATCAAGTCAAAGAAAACTCGTTGAACAGCTTGGAGAGAAGAAGGGAAAGTTTACATTTCACAGCAGTGCCTTGAAGAGAAGAGGTTTCAAAGCAGTCCTGTGATTTCCTGCCTCTGAGTCCTTTTTTACAGACAATATAATCCTCTGGATCAGCTTCTAGCCACTTTAAAACTCCTGATCTAATTTCCTGCTGCCTTCTGCTTTGTCCCTTTATGCCAGTAGAAGCAGTTGTGAGACATTCTAGGAGAGCTCACGTGGTCACACTTCATGCCCAGTTTGCCTCTGGTGGAATTTAATGTAGAGGCAACAGGGTAAAACCACCGAAGATTCAAATGCTGACCTGACAGAGGGATCCTAGGGGAGCAGCTGCAGCAGGCAGCAAGATGAGGACCTCTTTGCACAACAGAGCTCAGGGCAGCACAGGCCACGTGAAGCCACTCTTGAGGCATCCAGCTGTGAGACAAGAGCGGGATGTAAATTGGTGGAGCTGCTCCAAGTCATGCTGGGATAGCTGATCGCAGACTGACTAGCTCAGGGGATTTGGGGGCTGCAGGGTGCATGCAAATCCTCTGTAAGGCTCAGCAGTGAAGAGCTCAGGCCAAAAAGCTTTGGTGCTGCTGTATAGTCTCTGCCTCTGTCCTCGTTCAGCTCCCACAAGAATGCTTAAGCAGCAAAGCTTAAGCTTAATCGAGTTATGTGAGCCAATAAACTTCGCTGCAATTTCCTATTGCCCTACCACAGTAATATGCTTCTAAAATATTTTGCTTAAAATCAAGGCAAGGATTTTTACAGATTTCTTCTAGCACAGTCTCTCCTCTTCACCTCCTGAACTTGCTGCTCTGCAACTCAGGTGAGCTCGGGACTGCCTGGTGTGTATGGCTGTGAGGAACATTATGAACTGCACAGCTTTCACTTGACCTCAGGCTTCAGAAGGAACGTCAGGATCAGTCTCTGAATACCTGAATTAAAGGCTTAACTTCGAAAAACGCAACGTCAAAGTGGTCAGAAAGTCTGTGGGGTGCACAAAGCAGGTGACTGTGCACTTAGACCCCTGTGTTATCCTTCCATCTGTTGCCAGCAACCAAGGCCGAAAGAAAATGCTTGTGTGGCAGGTAAGGGCGCGAAAAATAATTGTTCTTGTAAAGTTCAGTTTTGCAGAAGCTGGGCTTTCTACTTCATTCACCGAGCTTCACGGTAATGAGGGAAACAGCTCTCATGATAACTGAGCTCACCCAGTTTCCCCCCTCTTGCAGTGTCTGAAATCCTTGCTGTATTTTAAAAGCAGGACCTGCAACAAGTACACAGTCCTAAGAGAGGCAGGGCTTCAGTTCTTTGGACACCAGTGACACTCTCAGGGGCTCATCTCTCTTGATCCCAGCCCGTGCTTCCCAACTCCTGGTGAGCACAGGAGGAGCAGCTCGTGTCTCAAGGCAATGCGGCTCCCAGGCGTCTTTCTTCATGATTCACACAAAAACTTTTAATTTATAGAACTGACATATTGACTCCAGTGGCCTGAAAGAATAAATGAGTAATACTGTGGGGTCTTCCATTCAACAACAGGAATGTTTTCCCCGAGATCTCTTTTTAATTGAAGCCATTTGTCATTTTGAATGTAGAATGTATTCATTAGAAAGCAGCACCTCGGAGGGGACTAGAGAGCTCAGGAGATTAGTAGCAGGGTACAAAGCCTTTTGCCTCCAGGTTGCCAGTTTCAAATCTGGCCATGTCACTATTGATCAGAAGAAGTCATTACAGGCTGACAGATGTTTGGCTGCTTATATAGAAGTGACCTTGTCAGATTAGTCAAATTCTGTGTTAAGAGATATGTCCCTACTCACACACACACAAAAATCCTCATTAGCACCTTGTTGGTAGTCCCTGCAGCACCAGTAAGGACAGGGCAGGCTTCTTTATGCAAAATCAGAACAGAGGTATTTTTGAGCCATGTGAGGGTTGATTGAAACATTTTCGAAGCATCTTATGATGCACTTTGAAATTTCCAAGTTGATTCTGTGCTGCATAATTTAAAATGAACCCTTCTTAGAATATTTGTGGTGCTTTGATCAATGTAAAATTAATTTTTTAGGAATCTGAGCAGTCAGGAATATGTGTAGGAATCAGCAATATGTGTATTAGCAGTAAAGCATATTCTTAGCAAAAAAAATTAAAAAAGGGAGGCATCTGAAATATGTAAAAAAACATGAATGCAAGTATGCTAATACTGCATACATTTTATTCAGTAACTTTCAGACTAAGGCTGAAAATACTCTTAGTCCTGTGATGTATTTTGCAGATTTTTCTGACTGATACTCAGAGAACAGAAGAATCTTACAAAGTCACCCCAGACACTTCAGTCCAGCCTGCAATAACTCGTATCTATAGTTTGGATTAAACCTTTGCTCCATGGACCAAATGGCCACCTATGGTGACAGCAGACATCTCCTTTCACAAGGCTCTGCTGCCTCCTGAGCATAACCCATGGTTTCAAAATCACCTAGGACAGGCACTTGGGAGAGTGTACATGCAAATTTTCAAACACAGGCTCTTTAAGGCGCCCCTTTCCTCGGCCCCTTTGAAGATGCTGTGAGGAAGATAATTCAGCTCGGGACAAGGCTTCCTCCACTAACCCTGAGCTGGGGCTCAAGGGAAATTTACCCAAGTGAAGGGGCTCTGACAGAGATGAAAACCTCTACACAAATAATCTGTATGGGAGATGGACCCCAATTGTTGTCTGAAACAGAGGAAAGAAAATGCTAGAAATCCAGTGGGAGCTCAGTTTGCCATAGGGAAGAAAAGATTAGGTTTTTGTCAGCTTTGCAGCCCGTGTTGCAAATTGAGTTTGAGATACACAAAAATGCTTTGGGGTGTTCATACTTTTTACATCTCCAGCAATAAATATCAAAGCTGGGTTGATAATGTTGGTGTGAAAAGTGCAGGTAACTTTGGTCTGTATTGTGAACAGAACAGGTAAAGTGTGTCTTGATTAGTGATGTTGGTAGGCAACAGTTTGTAATGCTGTGTTTTTGATTCCAGTCCAAATTCTGCTTTTAGAGGACTAAATCAGATTTTTACCTGATCTGAACTTGCCTCTACGCAGGAGTTTTGAACAAGGTCCTTTTTAAAACAATTATAATCTCTCTGCAGTGGGAGGGTGGAGGGATTATAGGGTGTGAAAGCAATAAATAATAGCTTTGGGCTGCTCTGAGTTGTTCTGAGAAATGCCAAATCCTGGGCGTACCTTATTATATCTTATAAGCAATAACAGCACGTGACTCCAGCTCTTTCTGTGTCAAGAACATTTGTTGTTACATGCTGCAAGGATATGGGAAGGTGTGCCAAGGCTTCTGTTCACCTTCAGCTGTTCTCAAGGTGATGACTTAAAAAAGGCAATTTAGCCTTTGCAGGGCACAAAAAGCCCTGCACATGACATTCAAGTCTTGGGCAAAAAGACAAGATAACATGTTGTATTTTAGAGGTGAGGATTATGAACTGGATCCCTGGGTGGTGGGTGGAGGGAAGGGTGAACACTTCATCTACCAAACTTGGATGATTTGATTTTTCTTATCAGTGAGGAGATTTAACCTGCCTGATACACTATTTATTTAATTATAGACCTTACACCTTAAAGGTCTAAGGAATATTGGTTCTGCAAGAAGTAATATTTCAGTATGTGTAGTTTAAAACCTGGCTTGCCTTAAGGTCACATCAGCCATAAGTAATACACACTGAGTACTTAGGATCTCACAAATGTGACCTTCTACTTGTGTCCCAGAATTGCAGAAGGCACCAGCCCAGAGCAGGCCTATGGATTTCACAGGTATCTAAAGGGGAAAATAAAAAGATAGATGTGGCTCTGTATTTTAGTGAGGAAAAAAAAAGCAGAATCAACATGAAGCTCTAAATTAGTTATTGTGGTGATGAATGCTGCATTATGGACCTGTGTGTGTGCCTCAGGCTTTTATGGGCTTGTAATTACGTTAGGAGATATTGCTTTGACCTAGACATAACTGTACAGGTTATTTACTCTTATTCTTTTGCTTGAAAGAGATAAAGTCCAGTATAAACTCTTTCAAATACTCTATGCCAAACATACGTATGACAACATATAGAATAGATTCCCTGATGCGAAAAGGAAGTAAGATGGCAGTAGAAATCTATTTCAGGGTGAATCAGTGAATGGGAATATTGATGGTTTCAGGAAGGTAATTTAACTTGTCTTTCTGTGATGGTGTAGCTAAACTGAAGTTTGTTCTGCCCCTCTCTTCCCAGAGGCAGCATGTCCTGATGGACTAAGGGAACTTGGCCTATTCCAATGGGACAAATTAAGTCAAATCACCACTGAAGGCATTTTAGAACAACCTGGCTAACTTTTCTAGGTGGCCTCAAAGCCTTCACACAGCCTAGAAAAGCTGCTTAGCTGGGAGGTTGCAATAAAGCACTGTTCTAAAATAATCATGAATGTTCATAAAGCGGATGAAAGCCTGCAAGTAGTACAGCCAAGCTGTATCAAAGGCTAAAGTAGCAAGACACATGATTTGTTTAAGACTTTCCCTCTATTTGCACTATTTTTTTCTTTCTTGCAGAAAAAAATGGAAAAAAACAGCTTGAAACAAAACTTTGAAACAAAAGGCTAAGAATTTTCCAAGGTCAAAATTAAGGACTTTAAAAGTCTTGCAAAAGTGTAATATTACTGTTACAAAATACACATAGAAGCAGAGGATATCAGGATAAAAATTTAAAAAGAAAACAGGAGTTAAGGATACATCCTTTTTAGTATTGTTTCAGCAAAAGTAGCCATGCAGCAAATTAAAAAACAGTGGATATGAAGGATTACAGTTTCAAGGAAGAAAAGAGGAAACCTGTAACACAGCCTGGAAAGTACAGCTATTAAAGCTGAGAGACTTTCTAAAGATGCAGGTAGATGCTATGCTTCAGGAGATACTGACATGTAGAAGGGAAAACTAAGCCTTTCAAAACAAACAAACAAACAAAAAAAACCCAAACAAAAAGAAAACAAACAAACAAACAAACAACCCCCCCCCCAAAAAAAAAAAAACGCGGGGAGGGAGAACCCCCCCAAACCAATTGAGAATTTATGTAGTGAGTGGCTTCACTTGCATTACTCATTTGTTTCCCACCAGGTTTCCTTTTAATATCAGTACATACTCTCCATATCCAAAGCGTAAAGGCCTGATGTTATTTTCTTGGTGATTTCTTTGCATTGCTGCAAGGCTTCCAAACAATGAGAAAGACGTAAAATCTCTGTAGCATGAACTACAACTTCTTGAGGCACTGAAAGTTGCCAGTATGGCCAAGCTGGACTTGGCAGAGCAAGCAAAGGGAGAGGAAAAGAAAGCAGTTATGATGCCTTTGCTGTAATAGTTACTGTGTATTGCTGCTTTGGGCAGTGCTGGCTTAGCCTCTTTCTACTCCAGCTGCTCCCAAGAGCCTGTAGCGTCCCAGGGAAGCTGCCCCCTTCATCATGTTCTGCCCCTTACTGCTTCAGCCTTCCCAGGGGGAAGTCAACGAGAGAGCTTGGGCCGGTTGTCTCCAGGACCTGAATGGTGAAGTGCTCTTTGCACACACAAACACTTTCTTGAACCATGGCCGCAAACAACTAATCGCTCTTTAATCCTACTGACCTCTTTGCCTCAGCCGTATGGTGGGGTTAAAATTCCTGCTGATAAGATTAAGTGCTGTCTTGGATTGGGGCCTACATAAATAATAATGCTATTTCCACAGTTGCACTCATTAGACAGAAATGTAAAAAAGGATGTCGGTCTTCCTGCTGTGGGATGTCAGCCAGCTGCTAATTGTTTGTGATCAGAAAGAAGTTCTCTTCTTGTCATTCTTTAGGGATCTATGTGTGTTGATATAATGCTATTTTACATTTGCACTGAACTCAAGTGCACTCATCTACAGTGTTTGAGGTAGACTTTTACCTTTAGAACACTGGATAGCCGCGTGTAAGTCTAGGTTGTATTAACCACAGGTTTTGTCTTTAGTTTTCTTATAAGGTTGTGTTTTTAATCTGAGTGGTACCTACAATAAAATCCTTTTGAATAGCCAAAACAGTCACACCTCAGATTTAATCCCCTCGTTATAAAGCTGACGTGTTTTCCCCATTGTCACACTGGCTGTGAGTCACTGCTTCTTTCTGCCAACAAGAAATCCATTATGTTAATGTGAGTTTGAGAACGACAGTGAAATTATTTCAGTAATCTTTCTATTTTAAAAATTCGTCAGCAAACACCACAGAAACAGAATGGCTAAGTCTGTTATTTTACTGAACAATCTAAAAAGAAACAGCTGTTAGAGACTGAAAAATGAATTTGTGCCTTTTATCTTTAGAGGTGCTCTGTGCCCTGTCACCAGCTTAGGTACAAAAAATATGAAGCACAAGCCTAATTTTAGGCACCCCTGCAATTCTTCTGGAGTGACTCAGTGCTTTGGTTGCTTTAGCTGTATGTTGGCAGACTGAGGAGACCTTTGGATGCAACCAGTGAAGTCTGGAAAATCTTCTAAAGCAAATCATATATCAAGATAAAACAGTCACTCATGCAGCATTTAAAAACTAAATATTGAAAACAAACCCATCTGTTTTCCCTTGAAAAATATACGGGTCACAAAAGAGACCAGAGAGTAGCTCTCCACCTAACAAGCATCTCATGTAGAATAATACAGGTGTGGCTGAAACCGCTCTTGACATAAAGTATATGATAACATGTGTGATGCAGATATGTTGAGGTTCCTGGCACTTTTTGTCTGAATGCTTATTCTGAATAAAAAAATCTACTTCCCTGTAAATTTCTCTGCTGAGGGGGGTGGGAAAAAGGTGGAGGGTAGGAGCACTGATATCTCCCATTTTGCTAGAGGTGTGCAGAGATTGCTTTGAAAATCTGAGCTGGATGGCTCTTTTCATAGGAGGAATCTGGCTGGCTGGGGACCAGTGCTCTGCCAAAGGAGCTATGTAGGGCATGCCTGCATGTATGTCAAATAACAGTTGTCTGTGATGCCGTTCCCCGTTGCGTGTGTCATGGGTTATCGTCACTGTTCCTCAGCCTTGAACGGTTAAGAGGGAAATGCAAATTTCCTGATGTCTTCTGGAGGGCTACGGAGGGAAGAAAGTGAGGAAGGGAATCAAAGGGAATATATTATTGGTGACAGCAAGTATACTAAGTGAGAGATGGAGCAGAAACGGAAGATGTGGTTAATGAGGGCATGTGAGGGAAAGCAGCCCACCACGCACACTAAACCCACAGTGGGGGGGAGGGTGGGGGAGACACTGAGGGAAAAGGACAAAATAGAACTTGCCTGCTAATATTTCTGATACTGCAACCCTGCCCTTCCGAGAAAGCAGCACCCACTTGATGGCATAGTCAGAAGCCCTTTAATGCTTTTACTCCTCTTGACGTGTTCCCCATCAAGAGCAGAGGTTTTCTCTCTCTTTCCCAACCCTCTGCCACCCTCCTGCTCTGCAATACTGATACTAAAAAGATCAAAGCTTGGTGCCATTTCAACACTGTAAAATGAATTGCTTATAGCTGCAATGACTACTTTCAGTTTTCGGTTCCTATTGTATCTTCTAATATTTTCAGAATGAAGTATCTTTTATTAAAAAAAAAAAAAAACTTCCAGGTAAAGTAACTGTCTTCCTAGAATATTTCTTTCCCAAGGATTTCAAAACCACCATGTTTCATTGTAGCTCATCTTGAAGCCAAGCCAGATTTTGAGTTATTTTAAGCCTTTGCCAAATAATATTTTCATCCTTTTGCCAGGTCTGGTTTAGACTTGTAGCAAGACAAAAACAGAACAGATCTTGTGTTATACATTCATCCCTACCACTCTTACGCAAGACTTGTAAACAAGAGTGTGTGTCCTCAGCTTGGCCTGTATCTTCATTTCCCTGATGGTTTAGTTTATTTTTGTTGCATTATTATCTCAGCCCTGCTTTTTCCCTTTCCCTAGAGGCATAAAAAGCACATGGAAGAAGCACATGGGAGCAGCACAATATCACAATTCTGCCATCCTTATGGTAGGTACTTTTGGAAATGCTTGGTCCCATTGCTCTGCAATTATTGTCATACTAATGCAAAATTTCCAGACCTCTTGCTGTGTATATATATATATATAGCACACACATATAATATATATATAAGCACACACATAACCCCAATCATTCTTTGTATTTAACTAGTATTGGCATTCTTTCATCTATGATTAAGATGATCTTTCCTGATCAATACAGTCTCTAGTGAGTATTTTACACACGCTGTCTTATTAGCTTCTCTCCTCAGAGGTCTTGCCTTTGTAAGACCTCCACTCCATTGCATTTAGGACTCCTTCAAAATATCCTGAAATTGTAAAATATCCAACCAAGACTGCCAAAATTATCTGTGTAAGAATTAATTGCATGATGAAGATGGAAAATTAGATGTACAGCAAATACTGCGTTTTTCTGTATTAGGAATATTGCTTTGAATTTTGGGTTCTTTACAGAAATTTTGATGTTTGAATATCCTGAATGTGTTGAAAAGAAGGGAGACTCAAATATTTTAGAATCAGGACAGAAGCAATGCCTGGATGTAGGGACTTTTATAAACATAAATGGGAGGTCAGGTGGACGCGTTCATTGTACCATATGCAGGGATGTGTTAGTTGTTGCTGAGCGGTGCTTGCGCGGCGTCAGGGCCTTTTCTGCTCCTTGCACCACCCAGCCACTGAGGGGTTGGGGGGCACAAGGCGCTGGGAGGGGACATGGCCAGGCCAGCCGACCCCAACTGGCACAAGGGATATTCCACCCCATATGGCATCATTCCAGTGTATAAAGCTGGGGGAGGAAGGAGGAAGGGGGGATGTTTGGAGTGATGATTTTTGCCTTCCCTAGTCACCACTGGATGTGATGGAGCCCTGCCTTCCAGGGGATGACCGAATACCTGCCTGCCCATGGGAAGTAGTGACTGAATTCCTTGTTTTGCTTTGCTTGGGCACACAGCTTTTGCTTTACCTGTTTAACTGTCATTATGTCAACCCATGATTTTTTCACTTTTACTCTTCCTGTTCTCTCCCCCATCTCACCAACGGGACAGTGAGCAAGTGGCTGTCTGGGGCTCAGTTGCCATCTGGAGTTAAACCACAACAATGCTGAAAAGAATCTAATACATAAATCCTCTTTAAATTTTATTTTTAAAATGTCTAGTGACACTTCGCTTTCAGATCAGCTGGGATGTGTCAGTGAAAGCTCTTTTTTTTCCTCCTGTCTAGCAAGAAAAGTAATCTCTGAGATTGTGTTTGACAGCACTTCTGAGAAAAAAAGAAGAGAGGTCAGTTGAAATGAGTTAGTATTTCAACAGAGAAACAGTACAATCGTTTTATCAGAACACCATCTGAAAAATAAAAGTCGTGTTGGGAAGGAAGGAATATCTCCTTATAGAAACAGATTTTTGAAGAACAGTCATTCATTTTAAATATTAGAAACTCAAATGAGCACACCTCTTAATCTGATAAGAAACGAGTTTGTGCTTTGTAACATTTTTAACACATAAAAAGCAAAATTATTCGATTATTTTTTAAAAAGGCTCAAATAAAAAGAACTATATAATTTTTATCCACTTGTCCAATCCCAGAAAGTTAATACTTCACATAAAGCTAAGATTAAACTAACCTGACACTTCTGGAAGGATGAAATCTGTTTTCACAAGAGCCTCCTGCATTACAGGAAAATCTACACTTTAGGAAAAGCCAAAATCCAAAGACAAACCACCCTCCAGTTCTAGCAGCCTTACTCTGCTGGGGACACACGGTACCTATGTTCACTTTCTTCTCTGTAAACACATAACTGGATTAGAAGGACCATGAAGGTGATTATTTGATTTGCCTCTTGCCAACAGCAGAAAATCTTGCTGCCTTATTTTTAATAAATTTTATAAATGAAAAAGCACTTATACAAATAGTTTTCCAGGCAGTGCATAAAAGTCTTTTAAATTTAAATTTTGAGAGGCTAGGAAATATGATTGCTAACTGGAATATAAAAAGGTAATAATTTTTTAATCCTCTTTTAATGTGGAAATATATGAATTTGAATAGAAAGGTCTTCCTAGCTAAGGAATTGTCCCCTTTTTAATTAGCAATCACAAATCTGTCTATCAATTCCACATATAAAATAAGTATCAAGCTAGAAAGCAGCCTTGTCATTCCCACTTTCATTTGTACATTTCTAATTTTAATGCAGAAATCCCTTTGTGTGAAAACGACTGAAATCAGCATCAGCATATTTTCTTTTTTACACAGTACAAACCTATGCCCACAGAAACTGCAGTTTTGGAATTCACTTATGATGAGTGTCAAGACTGCAGCTGTTTTGCCGAGTCTTAGTAAAAGAAACAATTACCAGTCACTTTCTACTTCTTTTACTGTGTTTTACCTTGATCAGAAGCTAATGGCTTCCACTATGGACACAGGGGAGGATAAATCCTCTTCAAAACAAATAACCCTCATTTTAATTCTTCTGTTGTAACAATGTATTTATGGATCTAGTTCATTCCTTCCCTTCTGGGAAATGTATATTGCAGAACACAGCAGATGCCGCGCATTAGATACCAAGTTCCAGAGCTTGGGAAAGCGGAAACACCAAATTCAGAGGGAGTCAGTCCTGAAAACTGCAGAGTGATGCGGTCCAGGCTAAGCAAAGCACATGCTTAACTATGAGCAACTTCGGAACCCCATGACAGATAAGAGAGCAACTTCTGTATTTAAAATTTTATTGCCCATTGAAGTGATTTTTTGGACGAAGTCCAGAATGTCTCCACTTTGCAGGACTGAGCACCCCACATGACCTGTTTGGGTTTGAATGCAAGCCCTCTGAGGCAAGGAAACAGTGTCTGAGTGTTCATGGACACTGTTACCTGCATCACCCCTTGGACTGGGCCCTGTCATGGCAGCAAATTTTTTAACTTCACTGAAAATTTTGTAGCTCGAATTTGAACAATTATGGAGATTCCAACACACTTTTATTATTCCCATCACTTAACTAAAATGTCTTCCTTAACTTTCCACAATATTATTCCATTACTCGTCAACTGTTTCTTCCCTATTATCTCATTAATGCATAGTCTCTCATACCTCCTCATTTTCCTCTTCTGGGTGACTGATATAAGAAAACAGGTCATTAACCTCACCATAATAAAATTCTTGTTAATTTGCTTATCCCCCTCATTTTTCAGTGGCCCTACTTTCCCCTGGTTTTTCTTTTATGCCTACTCCATTAAACAGGGGTTTATTACCACCCTTAGCTTTGTTAGCTAGCAACAGCTCATTGCCTTTCTCCACCTTGTCTTGTTCAGTGCTCATTATTTTCTGCTCTGTTCTTGTTTCCCCTTCCATTTCAGATCTTTCTCTTCCTTGCAGCGCTCTGTGAAGCAATGGTACGTGTATGTTCTAAGACACCCACCTGTGGTATGGTGGTTCCTTCCCTTTCTTTAGTGGCTCTGAAAGTATGGAGAGAAGATGAGGTGTGCCCTGGACTCATTCCTCTGCAGATCTCCCTCACTCTTCCACCTGTCTCCCTTTGGAGAGGTCCAGAGCAGTTTAGCCTCAGGACTAAGTTGTTTCTACTACTGACAAAATATGAACTCAGTTCATTATTTCCGCTGAAAATGAGTTCATGTTATAAATCAAGCACTGCAAAGGTGAGATTTCAGAAGAGGTGCATTTATGCTGGAAGGAGGAAAGAAGAAATTCCCATCAGTATCTGTCACTACTTTTGGCACGCCATGTTTGGTGGCATATTACATGCTGCTGTACAAGTTCCTTCTATGAAATACCTGCTTCTCCTTCAAGTTAAACTGCAAAACTGCCATTAGTTTCAACATGACAGGAAGGTCTTGTGAGCTTTGCTGCTGGTGGAGTCACCACTGGAAAGCTACTGCTCTTCCTGAAGCTCTGCAACCACACCATCAAACAGGTACAAGGTTCTGTCTTTCTTCACGCTGTAATTTCACACGTCCTTTCCTGTAAGTGCAAATGGCTGAATTATTGCCTTCCAATATGTGTTAACTGAGTACCAGTGACAGGTGATGCAAAACACACACGGTGCAGAACTGCAGCTGCCAAAGCCTCCTGGCAGACTGGTCCCTTCGGTGCTGCTAATTCTTCGCTGTTAACCTGAGTGATCAGACTGAAATCTGGAAAAGGAGCCCAGCCTACATCACTCAAAAGAAATCTCCTTTACCCTCCCCTGATCTCCTACATCTGAAAGATTTCCAGCCAAGGTGCTGCCATTTGTGCTCACAGGAGGGAGGAGATTCTGTAGCTTACCATCTTTTGTATTCTTTCATGTAATCTCTTTTTACATGACCAAAACACTAGGATTAGAGGAAATACACAAAAGTATTCCCAAAAGAAATGGCATAAGCAATTCTATTGCCTGTTTTCCAGGAGCTCTCATCATGTTAAAACTTCCCAATCTCTAAAATTAGTAGCTGGGGAAGAACAGATCATAAATGAGCGAACTAAGAAAACGCCCCACAACTGAAATGGAAGAAAAACCCACAAGCATACAGCTGTATCAGCTGGATCTGTGCTCTGGACCAGCTTCTGCTACTTAAATATGTATTACTGGCAAAGATTTCTGAGTGTTGTGTTTATTCAGAGAGTTACTCTCAGTCAAATTACTGGCTAAAGTCCAGTAGGTAAATTCTGGTTCCTTTAACTCTTGAATGTACCCATTTCAAAGCACTTACTCTACTTTCTGCTGTATTTTTCTCTGTTTCAATACCTTTCTTTGGCAAGACCCTGAAAATCCAAAACATGAGCTATGCTACTAAATAAGAAGCCACAGCTTGCAGTCCTTGGCTCCAGGCCAGGCCATCCCTCCATACAGATCCAGACAGGTGTCCACCTTCACACATGTCGGATGTAACCTAAACTGAGGGAAGACTGCAAGAGGCTTTGACAAAGGAGACAAAAATGTAACTTGGAGCTCAGGATTAATGATAAATATACAAAGTTCAGATGCCTGAACTGAGGTAAGGATGGTACATGGATTTCTAGCTGGCATCTCACGCCAAAAGCCCACTCCCAGGAAAGCACTGGCAAACATAGATTTACCTGATCTGTGGGTATGTGGATTGTAGAGAACGAGGAGTCACCCAGTTTTTCTCTGTGAATCTGTACGCCTGGAAAAGGACATAGAAAACATGGCAACCATCTCCCTACCATGCTCTGTCTCTTCTAAGTTTTTCCATGCTGATGGCTGGAAACACAGACCAAAGACACTCAAAAACACCTGGAGTTCTCTTCACTGCAACAACTGCACATTTGTGTGCACCAGTGCAAGGATGCTGCAATGAAACATGCACAAAATAAAGAATAGCCCCCTCCCACAACTTGAAAACATTGTGATGTTTCTGATGAACTTGTGTTCATTGTTCAGAGAGTACCACAATCAGCAGGGTAACCTGGAGTATGCAGACAGCTCATTAACACATTAGTTGTCATGGGGAATATAATTCTAGCTCCCGGTTCTGGCAAATTACATTTTATAATTAGGTATGCTCTTCAACACATTATGTCCATCAGAATCAGACGATAGTTTTGTTTTGCATAGTCTTGTCAGTAGACCTCAACCATATAGAGAAAATCTGTGTAGAGAAAAATTTAGAGAAAATAGACTCCATAGAACACTGAACAGTTTTGGAGAAAATGTCAATATGAAAGATTTTGACCCAGAGCTCCCACACTCTGTTGTCTCTTATGAGAAATGTGTCCTGCTCTTTTAATTTTTCTGGAGAGTACCATAACTGTGACACGGCTGCTTGTTGCTTATAATAGGATCATGATTTGCTTAATCCTCTCACTGTGAATTTGTATCCAGTTTCATTCTCTCTCTCTCTCTTTTTTTTTTTTGGGGGGGGGGGGGTTTGTAAGGGGGATCCATTTGCAAATACAAGGTTTCCCTCAGACCTATCAAAAACTCCCACATTGCCCCTTGACTTTCTGTCTCAGCATGGGTCTTAATCTGACCTAGGATACCATTTCTTGCCAGTGCAGATAGGTGGCTAATAAGCTGTAACAACCTAGACATTTTAAGAGTTATGTGTTGCATCTGAGCAGATGTGACAAAAGAATATTTAATCACTGTAGCTCTCTTGACATCCACTGGGCTAAATGTCTAAAACCCACTACTTGTACCAGAAATGCATGATTGCAAAAGAAAAAGGGAAAAACCAGATTATTTGCCTTTTTCTTTGACTGCTGTGGAAACAGACACGCAGCTGTTCTTTTTCATTACTGTGTAGCAAGACTGAGCACAGTAGTCATTGTTGAGTAAAATAATTGCAGAAAAAAAGGAAAGATGAAGAGAGAAGAAAGACTTGTTAATTAAGATAATTTGTTTAGAACTGAGAAATCTGTAATCCTTCCATCCATGCCTATTATTCACTTGCACTATATTTGCTTTCCCACAGCTGAGAATAATCTTGCAGGCTTTTTTTTCCCATCAGAGAAAACTGGAAGTTTTATTAATTTTGCACATATGATGTGTATTCTTCTGTGTCCCTTCTCAGCTGGCATCAGCATGTTACTTGGCTACTAAGAAGCAGTATCTGACACCAGAATGGAGTGGGGGCAGGGCAGGGAATTGACTTTTTCAATCCCTGACCATGCAACCACATCTGGAATTGTGGGATGTCTACAATAAATCCCATCTTCCTAGCCTGCATATTAAATATAACTGAACTAATAACCATATGGAGCAGACTAAAGTAAGCAGTCTGATTCACTAAAGACAGGGGGAAAAAAGGAAATTTCTTGCTTAATTAACAAGGGCAGAAATACAGCAACAGACAGTATAACAGGAGGACCATATTTAAGGCACCTCCAATCAAATGTTTTAATGGCATATAAGACCCGAGGGAGCTCCAAAAATGCCTGGTACTGCTAACATACTTGTAACATTTTTTTGTTTTTAAAAGCATTTTGGATAACAGTTTTGAAAATGCTTCGTTATTAGGAATATCTTGATTTTTCTGTTTGTCCAACTTGCAACACCTACAAAGGGGGTGATGTTTATGACTCTGTACAGTAATTACATAATTATGGCAAGGCAGAGCAAGATACACCCTCAGAAAATCAAGGTACCCTGGCCTTGATTGGAGGAGGATACAGCATGAGTCAAAGGACAAGGCAAATCCAGTTGCTGCTTGTTCCCAAGTGATACTCAAGAAACGTTCTCTCACCTGGGACAGCAGTCTTTCATCATCTTAGCAGCTGTAAAATCAACTTTCAAACGTCATCCTTGGCCTGCGTGGGCGGTAGTCCATAATGTACTGTGCGTCCTTGCTTTTGATTCCCCATCCAACCCAGGCAATTCTTTTGATTACTACTGCAGCCCTCAGAAGCCTTTTGTTTTCTCATATATTCAAATTAGTCCTGTGGATGACTACTGCATGAAAGGCTATGGAGTGTGGTTTTCCCCGTTAAAGCAATAGTTTTTAACTGATTCTTTTTCCGCAGCTGCTGTGAACCTTGTGAAGTATGCTGTAAAAACACACAGAAAAAGGCATTTCTTTTTCAGGGAAAGCTTTCTGGCTGAGAATCAAAGCAGGAGAAAAGTGATTTGTATAAACCTAGAGAGACAGTGAATATAATTTAAAGAATTTAAGACATTTTAAATTTGAAGGGCTTTTTGCTACCTTTTTTCTTTATCAACGTAAGGTAACAATGGGAAACTAGTGAAACCTGAAACATTTAAGATTTTTTGGTTTTACTTATGACCCTTAAACCTTTCAAAACACAGGATACAACATACAGTATTTCTTTGTATTGTGGACAGCCTTCCTTCAGCCTCACTGCCATCCCAGCTTCGAAACCATTTTCTGTGTTGTGACATATGTGAGACTGGATGGCTTGGATTATGTACAGCAAAATGTAATTAAAGACACATAGTGCACGGGAGAGGTAGAATCACCAAGGAAAAGAAGATTTGCCAACCCTGAAACGAGGATTAAGGAAGAAGGAGGTTTGCAGACACTTGAATACATTAAATTTCCTAACAGCTTACATAGCAATTCAGTGACTTCTATTGTGTAGAGTGTAGTTAGCACCTTCCCTGACCTGAAATCAAGAAGAAAGCGTGTACCTGTGTGGAGTCAGATGAAAGAATATGTTATTTCAGAGTCAAAGAACAAATATCCTAGTCTTGAAAAGAAAAGCTGATAGATTGTAAGCAAGGATTAAAGTGGCTAGGTCGCTGAGGAGAAAACCTGTTCCTTCTCATCCTTTGGGACTGTAGTTAAGAAACTATTAAATGGTCAATGAGATTATTTTCTCAAATCGCATTGTTTCGCAGTGCTTGTTGGACTTTTCCTGCCTTGGACTCATGATGAACTAGATCCAGAAATAAGACAGAAATATCACTTCAGTATTATCTCTGAGCTGTTCAGTCTCAACTCTTAAATCAGCCTCAGTGGCTGCCTAAAGAACAAAAACATTCTGCGTGAACACCTGTAACTAAAGAAAAATATGATTTATGAGCTATGCTGGAATAGGGAGGTATATTCTCTGTTATTCTCCATCATATGTCTCTGTTAATCAATTTGTATATTTTATACACCTTTTGAACTCCTGTGTTTGTGTTGTACTATAGACTTTGCCAGTAGGATAATAAAATACATGAAAAGGCACAGAGGGAAAACTCACACCACAAGAATGTGATGATTTTAATTATTTTAATGATGAATTATTTAAATCTCTGTTGCTTTACTTACAGTTATATTAGACCTATGAACAAACAAACAAAAGCAGAGATGATGTGCTGATCAGAAGATCAAGAGTGGAAATACAAACATTTACCCCAGCCCAGAAGCTACTGAACAGATGAGATAGTACTGAGCAGCAAATACACAGAACAGGGCACAAACCACCATAAAATTTTGATATCTGCAATGGAGATCACTGTATTTCCTTCTGAGGCCACAAAGACATTGTTCTTCTCAAATAAATACGTAATCTGCTGCTGCTGCAGCACAAAAAGAACTCCAAAAGACAACTGAGCTGTGGCAGAACTTCAGGAACTTGAAACACTGATGTGGTTCACTGGAATCAACTTCATTTAGTTTTAATACTAAAGCATTATTTCTTTGCAGCCTTGTTTCTCCAGACAGGCACATGTCTGCTTCCAGCTCTGGCAGGAGGCTCTGCAGACCCTCGAAGTGCTGATTCTTTCCAAAACCTTCCACGCGCTGCCTGGCTGCCTTCCCAAGAGCTGCCCAGCCCTTTCCCCAGCTGCTTTAAATCAGTGGGCAATAGCTGTCCCAGGGGGGTGGGTACAGAATTTCCTGCCAGTCACATAGAACAGTCCACAGTGGCTGGTCACGTGTTAAATACAAGCAATTTTGTGTTGCATTGCTCAAGTGTCTCAACCACAGGCCAGGTGTGCTTGCCACATGCTGAAAATCCTTGTGTTGATTTCATAGGAACCTGCAGGATATAACACTGTTCTCCCTGGATAGGTTGAAGTTTATTTGTAGAGTCTGAGGAATGGAAAAGAAATAAGTGCAGCCAGACTGAAGTTCAGTGAAACCTGCATTTTGTCCTGTCAACTGTGCATGCATTAGTGATTTCCTTGTGCGTAAAGATTAAGGCTTTTTTAAATTCAAGGATTATTACAAGGGCTGAGCTTTCTTTCAACACACTGTTGGGACTTTGCACCGTAATGTACAGCCCACATGGGCTCATTTAATCTGATTCTACAAACACAGGTCAGTGGGAGAGAGTAGATGATTTCTCCTTTTTTTTTTTTCTTTCCTTAAGTTTGCAGTAGTGCTGGTGGGACAGTAACGTGAGAATCCAGGGAAGGAAAAGGAATTGCATTAGCCAGGATTCCTGGTGTGGCCTGTGAGATGTCTTCCTCTCAGCTTCGGCCCTCTCCCCAGGCCAGGATTCCCTTTGGGCTCTTTTGCTGCAAGGCCTGAGGCTGCTCTGCTGTGCTGCTCACAACCTTGACCTCCCTGAGCAAAAAGTTCCTGTCTAGAACTAAGAAACCCAGATCCTCCTGCTTTTGTCTCTCTAGTAGGAGAGTTACCTAGGGCAGCCTTGCATGTGACAACACTTGCCAATGCCTTTCTTTTTTCCAATGGCACTTTTATCCTGGCACACACTCCTGTGGTCAAGCAGTTTAGCATGGGTAGCTTTAACCTGTGACACATGTTTTAAAAGCTTAAGTATGGACTATACTGGAAAATGCAATTTGTTTTTGCTGAACTGAATAGCCTGGGTGTCTTGATAGTACATGAGATCATTATGCCTGGCTTATCAGAATAATTACACTATCAATGACCTTGGCTAAGAAGGTCAGATCCTTTCTGCTCGTCTCCCAGTTTGGCGTTATCTTTTTCATGCACCTTATGCTGGCTTTTAAGTAATCCATACAATGCAATTAGCAGGGAATGGCCATGAGTTTTACCTTCAGAAGGAGGGAAAAAAGGTAGGATTTCCCTAGTACACACTTGACTGTTCAGTAATTAGCTCCCGTTGTATCATTAACATCAGATACAGGTCTCAGGAAATGAAGGGTAGCTGACACTGACAACAGGCCACTCAACACCAATTCCCACAAAGCCAATGCTATCTGCAAAAGTTTCTGTCTGTTCTTATAATGATTTGTCTTACAAAGTGCTAATAATCTTGGGCGTTACAGAAATTATGACAGGATTCCTAAATGATTGTTGTTATTATTGTTTTTATTTTTTTTAACCTTCTGCTATTAACTATTAATTCACAATTCATACTCTAGAATGAGGATGCTGAGAACATACTGTTTCAAAGAGCTGACTGATCATGTTGTACTTATTTTTTTTAGAGAAATTGTGTGGAAACGCTGGACTTTACCCACACCAAGTGCTATATAATACTGTGTGCTCTGAAACATCAGGTACTACACTGATTAAATGAGGTCCCCACGATGAAGGTGTTTCAGTTCCTTTCTGTATAACAGAGATACTATCATCCCCTCAACTCATGAAAAGTGCACTGAAAATTAATTCATTTTTGCAATACACCCAGGTATTAGTGTAATGAGATTCTAGTCCTCACCCCCCTCAACTTGCTGTAATATCTGATTCCTTTCCCTCTTACTTATTCTTATTTTTATCTTAGAATTAACCCCTCTAAAAAAAGGCACTTGTTCAAAAGTCCTTATGAAAATTAAGAATAAAAGTGTTGTCCAACATCAAACAGGACTTTTATCCAGAATAAGGACTTCCACTTTCAGTTTATTTAACCATCTTTTGTGAATGAAATGAACACGTTATATCCATTTAAAATGGTTTGAAAACTTCCACGTTTTTAAAAAACTTCTCCTCTTCTATTTTACAGCAAATTTATTTGTCAAATTCAGCTTGAGGGGAAAAAAACCCACCTGAAATATGCTAAAAATGGTCACAGCTGAGTAGGCAGCCCTACTTGGCAATAAAAAAAAATACCCTTGTGAATCAGTTCAGCAGGGAGATTTAAGTAGGGTCCTGCTTCAGGTGAGAAGAAGCCTTTAGGGCTTGCTTTTGGGCTAACTCATAGGAGAGTTTCTATTTTCCCACTTGAGGGCTGCTGCGGCCTGACCAAAGAAAGACAAGAAAAAGCTTGTTATTTCCTTCTTTCTCTTTGTCTGCAGGTGCAGTCGTACTATTTTTTCCATTTATTCTGTGGAGAAAAGGTTTAGCTAAGTAGAATGGCTCTGGCATTTATTGTCCTGTGCTTGTTAAGTCCTGTAATAAAGCTCAGATGGAATGAAACAGAATGATCACTTTTGGAAGAAAAATGTCACCTTTTTTCAGCTTGAGATGCTAGGAAAAAGTCAGGAGATCAATTTGATTCCAACTTATAAAGAGATGATTTTAAAATTTGTTTTGTATTGTTTTTAATGGAAATTGAGTTTTAGTATTGTTTCTTTAAGGGCTCTAATGTTTTGATTACTGCCTTTACCAGCAACACATGGCTACATCATGAGTTTTTAATTAACCATATATGCCAGCTGAAAGAGATCTTCCTTTTCTTCATTGCTTCTTACCTCCTGTGTAAGAGAGGTGCCTTCGGTGAGTTGTGTGGTCACAGCAGCTACTTCTGCCCATACGTGTTTGTTCCTCTGCAAGCGAGGCCCAAGGAGATGTGAGAGAGCTGGGTAGGCGTCTCCTATGACTGCTCTCAGCATCCAGAAACCACAACTCCACGAAGTCAAGTGCTTCACCTCCCTGCTCTCATATTGTTTCTTTCAAAGGCTAAGGTAGCAGTGCAAAGGTAAGTCTAGAGCGCTGAAGAGAAAATAGCTTCTTTAGCTGAGCAGAAAGGGAATAAGGAAGAGATGATGGGTTTCCCTGTTTTGCCTAGACTGGATTGTAAATGCGGCAAAATGATTACAGTAAATAGTCATCCTTTCTGCAAGAGAATTTTGCATTTATTTGTTTATCTGTATAAAGTTGTTTTCAGTTTGGGACACTTGCACAGTTGCCATGCAGGCTTGTGCTTATATTCTAACTGGTTGTTAAACTGACAGACTGGGGAGATGTGAAATTTCACACTATATTCTCAACTTGATCTGTAATATTCCAGTCATCATAACACCTAATTAGGAAAATACAAAATTAAACTGCATTCTTATTTAGGAGGACTGAAACATGAATACAAAAGCAAACAAGAAAAAAAAAAACAAGCAGTGAGAAGTGTTTCCCCCTAACATCTTAGCTCTATAAACTGCTTTTGAAATACAAGAGATAAATCTAGGTATTGGAAAGTCAGCTTAGAGAACAGCTGTGCATTAAGAGATGTCTAAGCTCCTTTCTCTGCAGGAGCAATTAGAAGCCTTTCCCATGAAGTTAATACTATGAGTATAGCTATAGTAGGTTTGAAAGTCTGGATCTAGATAAAGAAGTGCTTTGTGTCTATGCGGCCACTTGTTGATCAAACAAATATTCTCAAGACAAAGTAGTGGGGAATTCCTGTGTTTTGATCGCAGGTATTTGGTTTTGGATCACAGGTGTTTTAACTGTTCTCATACCCTATAATGCAAAGGAGTGAAAAGCTGGCAATTCTTTGATTCAGCTGTGTACCTGTACAAAATATGTTTGCTATGTAGAATGTGTATATGTGTAGATTCTCGTATTTATTTGTATGCATCAATACACACAATATTCAGGCAAGGGTCTTGGCCCCAGGGTCTCCTTACCTAACTCGTGACTCCTTCTGGCAGAGGAGCTCTCCCAGCATTCAGGAGTTTGATGGATTTCTTTTCCCTTCCATGCTTCGTTTGTTCTCCTTCCCCAGGGTGTATGCAGTGGGCGATGAAGTCTAAAATGAAGGATGTGCACGGCTTTCTGAACATGCTTTTGCAGAAAGCTGACAGTGAGAGGATGCTTGCTAGCTCTCCCTAAAACTTTCTCCTTACTGTTCTTTATTTTGGGTGTGCAATGCTACCACCTATTAAGCTTTGTTTTAAAGATAGATTTTTTTGGGTAGTATAACTTCCTATTCCTGGAAATTAGGTGACTGAAGTATATATATCACACCTAGGGTAAAAAGGGGTGTTTTCTGCTGAGATGTGGGTACCGTATGATGGTCACAGAAATTCAAATTTAGCAGATGCCATTTCTAGTAATGAAGGGGTCACTATCATCCATTATGCCTTTTTGGTAAGTTATTGCTCTCTTCCAAGATTATTTCTGCAGAGATATTGTGAAATATAACTTACTGCCAAAGCAAAAACAGAACTTACAGAACACATGAAAACAGTTCCTCTGTGTTAGTGTTTACAGGAAGGTGCCATCTTTTTTCTTTCTAAGGACACCTGAGGTCCAAGAAATCAGCAAATAAAGTGTCACAGTGCATGTCTTCTCATATCTAGGCAGGGAAGCTGGATTTTTTTTTTCCCCCTA
>VYZQ01007671.1:29470-50172 GCA_013400655.1 Mystacornis crossleyi | reverse complement strand
GTTTTGTTTTGGGTTTTTTTATGAATGTGTTTTCTACTTGTGATTTTAGTTTTTCATTAACTAAGAAAATACCATGTTGGGAAAACCAGCTAGTTATCCTAAGCAGTTTATGCAGTAACACTGCAATCTCTGCTTGCTCTGGGTATTGAAGATACATAGCTTCAGCAAGTGTAAAAGTCACTTCTAGAGTGGAACAGTGGAATAGCTAATTTAAAGCTTTAAAACTTAAAAAAAGCTATGTTTCAGTAGCCTGATTTGTGTAAACTTTTTCTTCTCTTCAGATATGACACTGATCCACCAAGACTGAATAAGTAAATAGAGTGAGCGTAGACTCAGAGGGTCTGGAAGGTGTCCTTCCTGCTGATTTTGTAACACCCCGAACTACATAAGGAGTGTCAAAGACAAGTAAATGTCAAGCCTCCTTTCAGCAAGCCTTGGCAGCCTAATCAGGGTGAATAAATAGGACAAGCAGTGTTGAGCAGGCAGCACTAAAAAACAGTAAAAGCTGCTATTCCCAGTGTTTCAGAAGGTGGTAGATTCTTTCCCAGCATGAATGTAAGCATGAAATCACTCCTTGCAAACTTTCTGGCCCTCGAGTATTTCCACAAGAGGCATGATTAAGATAACAACAGTGCCTCAGCAAAGAAGAGATGGAACAGTATTCCCTGAATGGGACGGGAGGGAAGAACACAAAGTGAAATGAGAAAGGCTGAAGGGAGGTGAAAAGCAGTGCAAAGGCCTTGCATTCCCTTAGGTCTGTGGAGTGAGCTGGATTTCACTTTTTTCCCTAAGCAGTTTTCCCAGTGCCAATGACCTTAAGCTGAATGACTTTATTCCACAGGAATTCAGTACTGTAAACAGGATGCTACTGAAGTCCAAATTTAGGGTTTCGCCCATGATTGCAGTTACAGCCTCATGGATCTCTATTCCTCTTGAACTGTTATACTAGTGCTTATTTTTGCATTCTACAAGGAAAACCACAGTTTTTGAAAGCACTGTATCTCACAAACTAATAGCCAACTTCTGGAGTCCTCTGAGCTGTGTGAATTTCCAAGATATCAAATCTAAACAAATCTTTTCAAGGTGTGCATACTTTTTTGGTGGGGTGATTAGAAACTGGTGTAAAAGATCAGAAGACAGAAATACTTCAGGAACCTAATTGCCAGGCTCTGCATTGACTCCATGTATTGCAGCAGGGAACTTGATAAAAATGGTCCTGTATTCAGCACAATTTATCCAACAGCATACAAGTATTGCAAGAGAAAAGCAAGCTCCCACTTCTACCTGCAAGTTCTGTGGAGGATATTTTTGAGGCAGCTAGGGATGAAAGACCATCCTCCAGCTGTTCCCAAGGCCTGATCACTCAAAATTTTTATTATCCTTTTCTTTTTTTACTGTCAAATGTACATAGTTCTGGCACCCAAAGCATGGCTGAGGAGAGAAAGAATCCTTCATGGTAGAAATTGCTGATAAAAGGTGGTGTGCAGCAGGTGTGACTGAATCTTTCCAAAACAACCACAATATTCACAGTGCCACTAAACACTCCCACTGCTGTGGACACCTGTAACTTCTGGATGTCACTTCTCAGCAGAACTTACAAATGAGAGAACTTGATCTGAAAAGAGCAGAAGCTGCTATAATAATTAAAGAACTTACATCTTTCCTGGATTTTGTTGGAATAGCAGTGACTGTAATGTTTTTACTGGTTCCCAATTTCACAGGGCAAATGCTGTCACAACATTTAGAGAAGGTTTGAGATGCACACTGAAAATAAAGTGATAAAGGGGCTGGGACAAGGAAACCAGCTAGCACAAAGCGTCAGCTGTGAAGAAATGTGTGCCATCTAATCACTCACACCAACTCCTGCAAAGAAAAGCCATTGTAACTCAGTGTCTGGGCATCCAGCTCAGCTCTTCTGTCTTTCACCTCCTCTGCAGTCACTGCAAGAATGTAACTTTTCCTGGTGAGCTGTGCTCCGGGCCCAGCGCATGCCCTGCAGCATACAGGAGTTATTTAACCTGTAAGTTGCTCTCTATTTTCCTGGTGGCAGCCCTCACTGCACCTAACCTAGCCAGACAAAGACAGACAGACAGCGGTGCCTTAACTCTGAACCTGCCCTGGTGGCCATCTAAAGCACATGAAAAATACCCAATCTGTGTCTGCTGCAAAGCAATATCTGCTGTTGGGAACATGGGACGTGTTATACTCCTGTTTACCAGATGAGCTTCCTGGAGATGGACTGAGCATCAGCATTCCCCTCCCAACTCCAAATCTTTGCTCACCTGGTTGAAGATACCCAGTTTTCTTCTTCAGCAATGTTGTATTGTCTTGATCACTTTGTGTTACTTCACAATTATGTTAATTACACTTGCTTCTCCTGTAAATTCTTTAAGATTACTTCTGATAGCAAAATGCTTCATAATATGTTCAAGTAAGTAAGTATCACATCAGGGAGGGTCAATCTCTTCAGAACAGGATAGTGTGGTTTCCATTCACAAAAATAACAAAAACCAAGACATCTGCAGCCCAGTACACAAGATTCTGGTTGAAATTGGCTAATTAGTTCACAAGAATTTCAGAGGAAAAAGGCTAACAGATAGAGGAACAGAAAAGCAAACCAAGCGATTGCTTAAGCCTCCTTTCTTTTGTAAACCAGGCTCAAGGGAAATTTTTTTCCCACTTGCAAGGCTGCAATCAGCAGTAACCCAAAGTACTGTGCTCTGCTAAATAACTGACACCACTTGCTGCAGGTGATCATAAATCTGTCTGATGGATGAGGTAATTGGCTGTCATACTTTTGCCAGCTAATCTGATACTACAATATTCCATAATATNAAATTCTTTAAGATTACTTCTGATAGCAAAATGCTTCATAATATGTTCAAGTAAGTAAGTATCACATCAGGGAGGGTCAATCTCTTCAGAACAGGATAGTGTGGTTTCCATTCACAAAAATAACAAAAACCAAGACATCTGCAGCCCAGTACACAAGATTCTGGTTGAAATTGGCTAATTAGTTCACAAGAATTTCAGAGGAAAAAGGCTAACAGATAGAGGAACAGAAAAGCAAACCAAGCGATTGCTTAAGCCTCCTTTCTTTTGTAAACCAGGCTCAAGGGAAATTTTTTTCCCACTTGCAAGGCTGCAATCAGCAGTAACCCAAAGTACTGTGCTCTGCTAAATAACTGACACCACTTGCTGCAGGTGATCATAAATCTGTCTGATGGATGAGGTAATTGGCTGTCATACTTTTGCCAGCTAATCTGATACTACAATATTCCATAATATTTTTTTTTTAACCTCTTCAACATTTTCTCAGTTCTTTGAAAGGATAGTGCCTCCTTTTCTCTCTGTGCCTTGCTGAATAAAGAACGTGTTTGAAAGTTCATAGCCTTTCTGTGTTTCCTCTGTGGTTTGTATACAAAGTGCAGCGCTCTGCTAGCACACAACTGCCCTGCATCAAATTGTGTAACAAGGGTAGAGATAGCCTTTGCTTCCTCTAAGCAACTAAAGCTGAGGGTTTGCTGCATTTATCTTATAACTTTGGACTACTACACTGAATTCCTGTCTCCTTCAAAAGGTGATTTAATTTGTACTGGACGTATGTCTAAGTAGTTCACTGAAGCAATCAGTACTGTAGATGTAACACTGACTGTTGAGTTCAAAGACACGTAGCTGTATTTTCACTTTTTTTATTTTAGACACTTGCAGCTTTTCAAATTTCTAAGATTTCAGTCCTGAACTCTTCTTCTAAGTATACTGAAAAATTGTAGAGAAATTATTTGTGCATCAGTCCTCAAAACTAGAAATGCTTTCTGTGTGTGTGTGGGCATGCACATTGTCTCACTGCTACTGAATTTTTATGAGGGGGTACTACCAAGCTAATTTGTTGGGAAAATCAGTAATTTCTTAATTGCTATGTGCTCTGAGTGGACACTTGTGGACTTGCTAATGCACTCGCATTTAAGCACCCAGGACTTTTCAGTGCAAACAGAAACACTATTAGATCCTAGGCATCCTTATATTTAAGAACTGCTGGAGAGAAAGTGGTGTGAAACTACTTTCCCAAGTCCAGATACCTATATTACTCACAAATGTGACTATGCACTCTCTGAGTGTTTTCAATATGCCACTTAATTCTTATTTTTGCTGCAAGTAAGGCCATCATGATGAGAATTACCCTTCCCTAGGAAGAAGGAGCAGTATGGGGCAGATCATTGCCATTACCTGCTGCTGTACATGCTGCCACTTGGGTAGGAGAACACCAGCTCTCCTCACTGTTACTGCTGCATCTTGTTGTGGATGCACATACATTGCTGCATGCTGAGGGTACGTTTTGGGGTTAACCCCCCTGGGTTTGGAACTGGGAAGTCATCCAGGCTGCTTCATGCACAAGTCCTCCAAGGAGTGCTGCAGGCAAGAGCAGACCCACCTGACTTGTTAAGTTAATGTTTCGACTCAGTGATCTTAGAAGCCTTTCCAGCCTAAGTGATTCTGTGATTCTATGACCACAGAGCAACAGGCTTAAGCTGCTGGACCCAGGGCACAGGAATTCATCCTAGAAATTGATGAGTCATTATTTGTAGTTTGCCCACTACAGGCTTCTGGAGCTTTCCATCTCTTTCGTCTGTATCACTTGTAAGCAGCCTGTTTTTCCATGTGGAAGTTGATTTGTTTTGTTTCACATGCTGTTAAACGGCTTCAGTGGGGAAATGAGAGTGGTGAATCAGCCCCTGCTGCCAAGCACAGCTCCTGTGTCCTCTCAATAATGCACTCTTCTCTCCCCACTGGAACTGACTACTTCTTCCTATGAGTTCTCACACAAGGAGAGTGTGGGAGGACCAAATGTCACCACTGTGCCTTGTAGCTTTTGTTGGTGACCTTTTTACTACCCTACACGCATGCCTGGCTGTATGGGATATGATTGCTTCTCAAGACTTGAGCAGGAAGTTGAGGGTATAAGGAAAGAAAAAAATAACAATACGGATAAAATCTAACAAATATGATAGTGCTTCTGCTTTCTGTGTAAATAATATGAAAAAGTAGATGCATAAAGTCCTTAATGCTGGACTGCACTCCAAGGCTGATGCAACAATTTTGAATTGTAGAACCAGAAAGAGCCAGCACAACAGGACATGACAAAGCAACATCTAAAATGAGAACTCTTGATTCAAGACAAAACCCTCCTGTATTTGCACAAGCTCATGCCAACCTTCTTCCCTCATTCCTTTTCCCTCCTGTTTCTCAAATACAATACTTGTGTACTGCTGAAGGGCAGGGTGGGAGATAACATAAGGCCACCACCACAAAGCTATTTCATTCTTGTGTGAGTCACTCCATGATCTGGTCCATCTCTCAGTCACCTGTCAGATCTGTAAATGGGAAGAAGCTTAGACAGTGTTCAGCAGACCTGCTTGGGTTTTCATGAAGATTCCTCCCTCCATGCTCACAGCTTCTTTTGCCATCTTCTGCAGCTCTCTGCCTCAGCCCCACTTCCGCAGTTTGTATATGCAAAACCAACCTCTCGGGGCAGATCCGTCCATTGCTCTGGTGTTGGGCACCAGCAGTGACTGGGTTGACTTTGAGTGACCTGGTACAGCAGAGGAGTGGTACTCCCCTGTGTTTTACTGAGGATGAATTGATCTAGTAGTAGTTTTCTCAAAACTCATGGAGCCAGTAACCCATTTCTAGATGTCAATCAGCAGGATGGGAAATTTTACAATCAGAACAGACTACTGGTCAAAAATTACTTAGAGAATGTTGAGAAATGGCTTTATGGAGGACAACAGATACAGAACTGTAAATGCACAGTTTGGTGTGACAGAAATATTTGTCACTGAAGAACTGGTTTCTCCAGAGACCTGGTGGGTGTGACTCAGGATGTGATGTTCAGGAGCCACTGAATATCAAAGGAGGCCAAGAGAGCAAGTTGATTCAAGGACAGCCTCAAAGCATAAGAGTAGCCTATTCCAAAGGGCAGGAAGTCAAAGCTGTGGCAGGAGTCTAGCTTGGCCAAATCCGGAATTCCTGACCAAGATCAAATGCTGGAAGAAAAAATAAGGGAAGAGCAGAAGCAGGAACGGACCATCTGGGAGGAATGTAGAAGCATTGCCCAGACTGTTAAATTATGTGGCGAAGCTTATCTGCATGCTCACAAGGGAGCTTGGAGAGGCAATGGCGGGGTGGGGAAACCAAGGAATATTCTGCCTGGGATATATTGTGGGATGTAGGAGAAAAGCAGATCATGATCACAGAAGACTTACAGTAAGACATTTAGGAGGGGAAGCAAAGGTGGAATAAGGGAGGGATTTAGGTAGACTGTGAGGAACAAGAGTGGTAAAATAGACAGGTAAAGGACTAAAAGGGCAACTGCATATGAATAGTTGGCTGGGCAGTTTGCTTGGCTGTGCTCTGTGCCTTATCAGGGAAATCTGTCCTGACTTCTCCAGCTCCTTCCCAGCTCTTTCCTGGGTGATGGTGTGTGTGAGTACAGCAGTGGATCCATGTCCCTGGTGCGGGTGGCTGCAGTGAGTGTGGATGTGGGAGTGATTGTGTGAGCAGGTGACATGACTTGGGAGCAAGGGGATGAATGTGTCTCTAAGGGTCCATTCTGGATGTAGCAACACCTGGAGGTCTCTGAAGTCAGGAACTATGGGACCAGGGGACTCCTAGCTGGCCCTGAGCGTGTGACAGACATGCAGGGAAGGAATTAAGAAAGTCAAACCTAAATCAAAGTTAAAGTTGGCGAGGTGTGGAAGAGCACCAGGAACGGCTTCCACAGACACACGCAAAGCTGAACAAACACCAAGAAAAAGATGGAGCCACTGCTGAACAGGGTAGGTGACCCTGTCTCAAAGAACACTGATAAAGCAGAGGTGACTCAAAAACTTAACATTCTCTTCACTGGCAAGGTTTGTTCTCATGTCTCACAGGGTCTTTGTGCCTACGACACTCACACAGGAGTTTTGGGCAGAAAACGACTACCCATAGTAAAGATTGAGCTATGGACCATTTCAGCACATTTGTTGAATACAAGTCCCGGTGGCCAAATGAGATACATCTGAGGGCTGTAAGGACAAACTGACTTACGTCACTGCAGAGCTACTCTTGTCTTTGAGAGGTAACTCAACTTAAGATTCTTTAAAGCTATAATTTTGTGATAATGATTTGCAGAATGTTTTCTAATGGCTGACTAGTGGAACTAAAGAACTGTATCAGACAGGCTGCAAAGGTACTGGGATTTAGGGAACTGAAGACAGATGGAAAACTAGCTAATGTTTCCTTGAAGACAGTAGCTAAAGTCAACTACATATAAGAGAAACCTCCAGGTAGCTTAAGGTTGATTGTGAATGCAACATGCTATGGAACACTATTTGTGCTGCCTAAATTAGAATTTTAAGTGTTCTTGATAAAACATGTTAGCCACCAGGTTTTAAAATAAATGCATCCAGTATGACTGCTAAAATTCTATGGGTGGCTGAAGATGTTATAAAAATAAAGCTGTCTTTCCAGTTATGCATTAGTATTATGAAATAAAAAAGAGGACAATTTGTGTGTGACAGGCCCTTCCAGAAAGAAAACATTTAGTCACGGACATTCTTGGAAAACTCAGAGTATGACTGAATGATGTAAGGATGTCTGCAGGTTATCTGGCCCCAGCAATTGCTCAAATCATGGCTAAGTACAAGGTTAGATTTGGTTACTCAGGGTGTTCTTCAGGAGAGTTTTGAAAAACTCTGTGGATGAAGAGTTGAGAATCTCTTTGGGAAGCCACTCCCATGGAGATTTTTTTTAAATGTTTAATCAGAATTTCCCTTGCTTCACTTTTTGACCATTGTCTTTTCACTGTGCATCCCTGAAAAAGAATATAGCTTCATCTCCTTGAAAATGCCCTCTAGACAGTAGAAGAAATTATCCTTTCTGGATAACTTCCTGATATTCTTTTGGGAGATTTGTTGCTATAGCATACAGTAGTGTCTCATGGAGACACTTTTACAACAAGGTTCTGAGGCCCATCCACATGATTTTATAAAGATTTTAAAGAAATTCTTCCTCTTAGATTAATACTTTTGGAAGAAATTGATGACATTAAGGGAAGCTGGGGTAAAGAGTTACAGCATGGTTGTGTCATGCTGTAAATCAGTTTTTTCTCGCCAAAAATTATTTCCATTTGGGATTTGGTAAAGCAGAGGTTGTGGACTCCAAGTCCTTGAGTCTTAGAATACAATCTCTGTCTCATCTTATTTGTGTCCTTCTGAATGTCCTTTCACAAGGGAGATCACAACTGGAAGAAAGGAAGCAAAGTATCTTTTCCTCTCTACAAGCACTGTGTTTTAGCACTGATGAGATATCTTTTATCAGTAAGTGCTAAATTTTCCTGATCAGTAAATTAACTTACAAAATCTTTCTGATTGCCTGGGTAAGTAAGGTATGTTTATTATCTTCATATGACTTGTTATTTTTGTTTGCCTGTTTACCTGTGAAGTTCTTCTTTAATTAATGGTTCAGGGATGTTTTGAAAAGCTTTTTTGATTTTATATATACGTATATGTTAATTTCTGTAACAACCTTCCTGATCAGGAAACTTCTACCAGACATCCCATAGAAAACTGCCTCAAATCTTTTATATGACATTGTTTCACACCAGGCTATGGAGACAGCATAAGAGATAAGGACTTTTCAAGGCCAGTAACAGAGCTTAAGATTCCTGAATTAGTTCCCTGCTTTTTCTATTGGTATTGAGCTCTGCTGAAATGGCACTAGAATGACAAATTTTAAATAGTTTCTTTCTAGGATATGATTTATGAAGTCATATTATTTCAGCAGCATCAAGTTACTAATGAGATGCACTGGCAAGAAATAGACATACCCTAAGCAGTCTCAGAAGTGGTGACATCTGTCCTTTAGCTCAGATGTTTCAAACTGTACTGCGATTTTGACTGCCTTACAAACTAATAACAATATGACTGGATGTGCCTTTAAAGCTCCTGTCCAGGGAAGGGTTGTTTGGGAGCAGCTATTCCTTGATCATTCTCCACGCAGACGTGCACAGCCTCGTTCCTTTCCCTTGCCTGTCTGAACAGCCCCGGCTCCGCCGCGTGTTGGCTGTGCGAGCTCGCGTGTCGCCAGCTGGAGCCACGACAGCACTGACCGTGCTGTTCTCTGGGGGACAGGCTGACACTAATTACTGATTTTTTCTTTGTGTATTGTAAACAAAGATCCCAAAGGGTCCAAAACATTCTCCCTCTTTGGACCAAGTGTTTTCCTCCCATTTCTGTGCTTGTTTCCCCTGCTGGCTCTCTTCAGTGTCATTCCATCTGCTCCTTCCCCTTCTCATGGTGAGCCCGAAGCTTCTACAGGTGCATCCTGAGCTTTGCTGTTCCTGAAGAATTTCCTGCTGCCACCAGTGCTGCTTCTTGTATTTTGAAGTTCCCAATTTCTTTCTTCTTTAGCCAAAGTGCTGGGTTTGTAACAAAACAAAGTTATAGCTGGGGTTGGCACATTGATTTTGTCAAGGAACAAGGCAACATGCCAAGAGATCTCCTACAGACAAACACACTGCTGTGGTGGGGAGGGAGGTGGAGTAGCTGCAGAACAGTTTGGGGAACCAGGTTGCTTCATCACCTTCACCACTTTTTGTTACGCCTCTCTGTTTAGACATGTCAGAAAACGATGTCCTAGGCAAACTAGAAAAACACATTCAAAAGTGTATTGTTTTAAGCACTGCTCTGCAGAGTGGGAGACCCATGTTTAATGACTCATGCATTCTACCTGAAAAGGATATGAAGAAAGTATTTTTAAAGGCATATTTAATTTATAAAAGAAAAATTTAAACAGCTGTGATAGACGAATTTGCAAGTAAGTGAGAGCTGTACCAAAGTTACATCCTACCAACGAGGGATTTTACCATGATTTATGATAAGGCTGCTGTACTTTTCTTGTGCAAAGCATCTTTCAAGGTTTAATTCAGTGCAGAAGAAAAGCACATGCAGTAATCTCACCAACTTCCATGAAACTGAGTGCTCGTTTTCTAGCCAGTACTAATTATTATACTGCTCACACATTCTGAAGAGAAATACCCATAAGGCTCCCATCCAACTGAGGCAGCCAAGGAAACAAAGTTGATACAGAAGTAGGCTCTCTGACTCCGGGAGTGTGTAAATAGCACAATAACTCCTAAAAGAACTATACAGGGTAGGCACGCCACTTGGAAAGGCTTCATGTGATGTATCAGAGGTCAAAAATCCAAGAAACTTGACGAAGATCCTTTCTAGTTGACAACTACGTAAAATGCGTTTTTGTATACATGTGTATAAATATTTACCTGGGGTTCGATGCTGCAGTTTACAAGGCTATTGGTTATGCTTACTGTCCTTAACTACTTTTCAAGTGATATATGTCAAGTGATATATGTCATATAACCCCATGCTAATGTGCAGTGGTGACAGAAAGTTCTGGGTGAAAGCCCAGAGCATACATTCTAAGTTGCAGAATGGTTGTGTGGTACCTTTCATCAAAACAAAGGGATAAGTAAAAATGAAGCTTAACACAGGCCAGTATGTACTACAGTCGGACTTTGGTAACAGAAGATTAAAATTTCCATGGGATACTTATTTCTATTCATTTGCTTCTTTGCTTGCTGCTCTTCAAAATAGCACAGAGTGACCTAGGAACTTCCCCTCATCTGTACTTTGATACAGTGTAGCAGATAGAATGCCTGTCATTTCTTTAGCACTCCTGACTTTACCTGCTGCAAATGGGAAAAAAAATCTTCCTGCAGTTTGGTAACCCAACATTCCTCACAGTCTTGATTTATAATTCTGGTTTCTGCCTACAATACTTAGATTCTTTGTTAATTATTTATCAAAGCACTCATGCCTGATGCCAGACCATATCAAGCCTAATCACCAAGAGCTGCCCAGACAAACGCAGTTACTGGGTTAAAAATATTTCTTTGTTAAGTATTGTAACTAAGGGCATAAAATACTCCAGACATACTGGAGGAGTTCTGGAGGATCGTCTCTGTCTGCAGTCAGGGAACTTACCACACTTACTGCTTCCACAGCCCACAGGTATTCCTAGTCAAATGGTCACAAGTGAGAGCCTGCTTACTTCACTGCAATGCCTGCTGCTGACAGGAATTGTGTATTATAATTTCCGCCTTTGTTTTCCTCTTACAGAATTTCCTGCATCATTTTCTGCTCACATATTCTGCTAAAAATACAGAGGAACTCATCTGAGCTGAGATCAGGTTCACCTTAGCTGTGGCTGCAGAGAAAGGGAGAAGGTAGGAGGAGGGGGGCGGCCAGGCAGCACGGGCACTCTGGCACGGCGTGAGGGGACATACGTGCCACACTGCCAGGCTCCAATTTCCTGCACCAGCCTCCCTGCCAGCCTGCACTGGAACTGTGCTGCTGCCGTAAGGGAATGAGGATCTCTGAGCTTGCCTTCATAATTTTCAGGAAACTAGGAAATCAGATGCCGGCAGATTATAAACAAAATGTGACAGATTACATTCTTTGCCTCTTACATAAAACAGCAAGTAAATTTAGACTGGGCAGAAGCTGGAATTAGAAAAAACCTGAAAATCAAAAAAGACTTCTGAAGTGTTTGAGCCACCCTGACATTTGGCTAAATTAAGATACTGTGCCTCCCCATACTGAGCTATTTTAAACCAAACTTCTTGGCTCTACTAAAAGCACTCTTCTTCCACTTTACATTATTGTTGAAGCAAAATACACCAGAATTATTTCTAGGTAATTCAGTTGAGAAGAACACTATCAAAAGAGTTAGTTTTCATGAAACAAAAAGTATTATTCAAATTTTTGAGGTTTCAGGTCACATTTCACTACATTTAAGATTGTCGATTGAAAACATAGTCATGTCACATCAAGAATTATCACATCAAGACCAATATGACAAAAATAAACTCCAGCAGTATAAAAAGGCCAGAGAGGTGATCAAGTTGTCCTTGCTTTATTCTCATAAGTTTTTACTACAGAGCACTCAAGAGTTTCCATTTAAAAACAGGCAGAGCAGGTGTGAGCAGATGTATATTTGTGCATGCACATACATGCTGGAAAAAAGGAACTACTCTGAATTAGTTCAGCTTTTGTCACATACAATGACTGAAACACATGTAGCAGAAAAAAAACCCCAGGTTAGTAGGAGGGGAGATTATTTTTATTTTTATATAGGAATGAAGAATGTGAGATAACAGAGTTTTTAAGTGGTCCACAAAATGGGCACAGCAGGAAATACTGCCTTAGTCTCAGCAGCTTCCACAGTCTGTCTGCAGAAATGCAGAACACCTTGTAATACTCCTGTACATGATGTTTTCATTTGCCATAAGTAGTTGGATATTAGTAGATCTACTCAGTATTTTGGCATCCAAGAGGACTCAAAATTAAGTGATATACATATTGTTTTCATCTGTAACATTTTCTCCCTCAAGTTCACACCTGGAGACAGATGTTTTTGTAGTACTGCTAGAACAAATATGAATGGTTGAAACATTTTGAATATATATTTGTGAACTCTACCGGGCTTGAGTGAGTTTAAGGAGAAAGGCAGATGCCTTTTGGACAGTATGATTTCTCCACATTTGGCACAGCTCTTACATAAGACATTGATAATCAGAGCATTTCCTGAGTGTTCAAGACACAGCACAGGCTCACCTGGCTGATTGTCACTGCATAGTTGTAACATATATCAGTAAATAGTACTATTCACATCCTTATAGATTTAGAAATAAGAAAAGACATGTTCATGTCCCTTTCTCCGGGAGTAACAAATGACCTTATCGTTTCTTACTTTGCTGACACTTCTGCCTTCAGCTTTTGGGATGCCAGTCACACTGATCTTTTGCACAGATTAAAACCGTTATGTTAAACTCAGAACAAATTACTCACACTCAGTTTGAAATTTGCTGCCTATAAAGATCTCAGTAAACACATGCAGCTAGAATTTTGCCTTGTTGCTTTTTTTTACTAGCTATATTAGTTGGTTAGCTAAAAATCTTTACAGATCTTCCCAAGCCTTTTAAGCAAGTTTGAGACACTTTATTGAACAGGTACTAGAAAAGAAATTGCTGTCTTTGCTACTGAATTGAAGTAATAGGAAAAGAGGAAAGAACATTAGAAATAAGAAAACACTGCAGGAGGTTCTGAGTGTGTTGTTCTCGACATAAGGTTATACAGTAAATAACCTCAGTTGTTTGAATTGTAGCTATCCTACTGTGTTTTTTAATTTTTTTTTCAAAACAGAATTATTTAGCACTTTCTACAGTGTGTTTGGTACCATGTGTAACTGCCAGCACTGACTGCTGCTGGAGTTAGTTACATGCAGAGGCTGGAAAGTTTTCATAAGCTGGAAATCAAAAGCTGGCCAGTGGGGATGCTTGGCTTGTGGATGGAAGTTGCCTGAGAGGCACATGGCTGGCTAATGGCACTGAGCTGTTCTCTGGATCTCACACACAGTCAGGTACAGGGCAGGAGGCAGGATAGCCCTGTATGATGGCTTGGCCACCTGGGAGCCTCCCACACACTGCCTCTCCGGCCTGTGGCCCAAAATGTGTCATGATCTGCTGCGGGCCAACAGAAGATTGCTCAAAACTGCTTGGCTTTAGCTGTCTGAGATGTAACTGTGTCACAGATACTTTTCTTACTACTCTGGCAGCAGCTGTAAATAATAAAACATGAAACAATAAAACAATAAAAAATGAAGAGAATGTCGAAGGAACTGATCAAAGGACTAAAGTTATAGCACAGATAGGGAATAATTTTGAGGCATAATACAGCCCAGATATTCAAAGGTCTGTAAATTCTGACTTCAGTACTTTTGTACTTTCAGTACTTTTTTGTGTCTGAAACAGACAGAAAAATCCTTCAAGTTGGAGCCTAAACCCACCTGTGACCTAGGTAAACCCAAACTGGTGTGTAATATAGAGAGACCTGTGTTAAAACCAAATTAAAGATTATTACGGGCAGGGGAGCAAGACAAATAAGCAACAACAACATATTTTAAGTATTTTATCTTTCAAACATACAACAGGATACAGCTGTATCAAGGATTGAAAGGATGTAAATCTACTATGGACTCCCAAATCAGATTCACTGAGGTAAAAGGAACATCCTCTCCCAGTTTCCTGGCAACCAGTCAATACAAACACAAATAAAAAATGCAAAAGCTAACACAGAATGTGCAGCAAATATGTACATAATGTTATTCTCTAGCAGAAGAACCTTTTTTCTGAAGATTTTTGTGTCACCTTGGTAGCTGGATTTCTTGGTGATTTAGAGGAGCATCTAGCTGCAACACTGGAATTCACATAAGTAACTCAAGAAACCTCAGGATGGCATCTGCTCTCTCCTCAGTGTATTCTGAACCCTGCTATCTGAGTTCATTGCAAGCAGGCCAATGCCTGACTTGGCAGGTTCTTATCTGAATTTGATATACCATAAATCACATCGTGGTGGAAAATTTGTGGAACTTTCTAGACCTGGTATTTCTGACTATTTGCTATCCAGTGGCCAGGAAACAGCCAGCTGAGGAACAGCTGTGTGGATGATGAAGCAGTTGATATTATGTGGTAAAATACTATATGGAATTATCCAGCCAGAATCTTGCTGTACTCTAGTTTTTTAAGTTTGGCCCAAGTACTGGACCACTTATGAAAATGAGTTTACTTTTCCACTGTCTTACCTATTTCCTCTTGTATCAAGAAAGCAATCTAAGATCTCTCCCACCTGAATTTTTGATTTGCCTTCCCAAAACATGATAATCAGTCAGTTTCAAAGGTCAAATGCTAGGATGGTTTTACAAGCTACAAGTAATCTCTGTGGGTGATGTATGACAGGCATACTGTCACTTTTCTTTCTGAAATATGTGAACAGGAAGTATTATTGTCAGTTTAATTTTGGAGAATAAAGATAAGAGGAAAAAGCAATGAACTTCTGGAAAAAGAAAAGAAAATGAAGGGTGAGGCTTTCTAGCAGCAGTAGGATAATTTTTGATACTAAAAGAAGCCAGTATCTATTATGTAAGGTTTTAATATGCAGGTTTGCCAGTCCCAAAAGCAGGGTGAAACTGCAGTTAGAAATTAGCTGAAGCCAAATTTATAGCCAGCTAAGGCAAACAGAGGATATGGATTCAGTTGATTAACTTAGTTCACTAAAGCAAATCTGAACAAAAAGCCTACAAAAGAAACAAACATGAGCTTGTTCCAGCTGCCTCCTCTGTCTGAAGATATAGGTCCTCTTTGTGCTGCTGGTGCAGATCTGAAGAAGAGAAAACAAACAGGATGTTCACAGCCCAGAGCTGAGTTAGGATTCTTTTAAATATCAGGGGTTTGTTGCCAAGAGTGAAGTTGGTGGTCCAAGTGCTAAGCTAGAAGTTTCTTTATATGAGCCTGCCAACGGATTCCCTTTGGCTGTCATGATTCTATAAACAGAATATCTTTGCAAAACCCTGGGAACTCTTCTTTCTACCTTTACACAAGAGCCTTCTTGTCTCTTCACACCCATTTGCTGTCTCTGGCCTTATGCTTGTGATTTTATAATGCCCTTCGAGACAGCAGTGGTCCTGGAGGACTGTATTTTCACAGGACTTGGTACAGCAGTATCCCCATCCACTTCTAAGTCCCTGACATTGCAATAATGCAAGTAATACATACCACGACTAACAGGTTGCATCTGGCTTCCTTCCTGCTTACATTTGTAAGCCATCTATGCCATCTAGTGGGTATTTTTCACTCACAAGCTTTTTCTAACATCAGGATGTCACCTTAACAAGTCAAAGTCCAAATTTGACTCAGCAGGAGCATAGTTCAAGTCTGCAGAGGAGTTAAGGGGCACTACCACTATGCAAGAACCCCCAAGTACATTACAGCACCTTCTAGGCCATCCTTCTGCTACCCTGACCCAGCTCTCTGCTCTGCTGTGCCAATGTAACAGGAGTTGTGGTGACATAAAACGTCACTTGTCCAACTCTGACGTTTTTGGGCTCAGGACATTATTCTCTGGAGGCTGAGAGGGCAGCTATCAGCCTGTAATAGCAAATAGCCCTCGTGAGAGGGGATGCATAAGAGCCTGCATGCCTGTTTCACAGTTCATTATGGAAGTATGAACATTGAGAACACATATTCTGCAAAGCAAACTTTTCCTAAGAGATAACACCCTCCAAATAGTGATGTCCCTACTGACCAAAATGCCCCCATGTCAGTTAATGGACCATCACAGAGCAGGGATCCATCCACACAGAAAACATACCCAAGAAGATAATCATAAAGTAATTTATATGCATCTGCTTAAGGCTCTTTCTGAAAAGGCAGCTAGTTTCAATGGAGGTGGTGTTATTTACTGCAGAGAATTAAGTGATTTGGGGAGAACGTAAGCATTCACTGGCTTGTAGTATTTAAGTTACTTAAATTTCAGGGAGAGGCAATGATAGTTGTGCATTCAGATTGGGAAGCTCTATTGTGATTTGGGATAGATGTGAAATGAATCAAACATATTACAGTGCCATGCATAGAGGATGGAATACAATGCTCATGAAGGAAACAAGCAAGGAAACTTTTCCTAAAACGGATGAGAACAGCTGAGTTGCTCAGTAGTTACCCCAGGAGAGTGTGAAACTGGTGTTTCAAATACGCCTGGGATTATGTTACTTAAAGCACCGACATGGATGGGAAAGAAGGGGCAGCTGCTCTCCTGCTTACACCCTGCAAGCGCCAAGTGGCCATACTGCAGAACTGCATGCTCATCCCTTAGCTGAAAGGAAAAACACATTAACGGTTTCCAAAAGCCTTCTCATCCAGGTTTCCTCAGCTGAGTAACATACCCACATCACAAAACTTTGAGGAAAATTATTTAAAACCTGGGAGAAGAGAAAAATCTTCTGTTAAGAGCTCACAATATTGTATTTTGCAAAGTCCAGTGAAGTGCTTTTCCTTCCGGTTTGTTAATATTGTCACTATGTTCACAGCTATTATTTTGAGGAGGATAACTGTATTTTCCGTTGACATGTAAACAAAAACCTTACAGTTCAGTGGCAGAACAAGGAAACCCTATTTTAATCCGCTGTGCAAGTGGCTTTTTGTAACCAATCAAAGCCTTAACAGGAAGTCTGTTCTATGATCTACTGCCTAGAAGAGGTCTGAAGCTATCAGTGGTATCTATAAACCCACCATTTTCATAACATTTATGTGCTGGTGCTAGGATGTAATTTGCATGTGAGAATAAATCATGTGCATGGCAAGGTGAGTGAAAGATTTCGGTGACCAGCAAGAATAGGGAATACTCACTTTCTCTGTAAGTGTACCAAAAACTGGACACATGTTACTGAAGGTGATACCCACCTCCTTTTCTGTGTTGCATGAAGCACTACAGCCCCTCCTCAGAGGCAGGCAAGCTGGAGCTGCACCTCTCCGCTGCCGTTACCAGGGACAGCAAATCGAGACTTTCACAGCAGAAGTTATCATTGCAATATCACATAGGTATTAACAAACAAAAATTTGCATGTGCTTGAATAGGGAAGAAAGGGCAGTAAGAAATAAAGCATGGATTATCGATAGAAATAAAATAAATAGAAAACAGTGTTTATGTATCTATATATGCTGCAAAATTCCAAACAATGAGGAAGATCTCATTCAAATGTTCAGTTGTCTTATGTGTACCTTTACTGTAAATTCACTGAAATACATTATAAATTAATTTAATGCTTCTTATATAATAAAGACAAATATGGATAAGTAGGGAGTTTGGGAGTAATGCTTGCTAATTAAGAAGTTGTGTCTTGGATGTTATCTGCATTCTTTGTAGATAATTCACTAGCCAAAGCTAAATACATTAAAATATAGAAATTAAGTTTCACACAAACCGAAGATTAAAAGGAAATGTCCTCAAAATTTAGAACTGAAAATTTCAGTAGCAGGAGAAATGTCCTTTAGATCTGTTGCCATTTGATCTATAGTTTGATTATTCAAGAAATGATATTAATGAAAGAAACTTCAAATTTGTAATAGATTCTATATCAGAACAGTGATATGTACAAACTTCACATCATCAATGATATACAGTGTTACTGTGTGATCAATGAGAACCCATTAACACCTAATTTTGAACAGCAGGTGCTCACAGACAGCTGTGAACAATTTGTGAATAGAAACTGCTAACTCAGTCCACAGCAAGTAACAAATTCAAGAACACTGTGTATTGCATATGGGTGATACATAACAGGTGGCAGAGGTGGGATCTGTTGAACTGTTGACTTCTGCATAATTTATTCAGCAGTAATGACACTGAGGATAGGTCGAACTTCTTTTACTTACGATGCAAGGGCACACTTAGAATCATCAGGATTATCCAGGCAGAGTAAGAACATTACAGACCTGTGAAAATAACATTTTATTTAGCACCCTTCAGGCAGACAACTGAGAAAAAAAACATGAAAAAATGAAACAAATTCACAGTGTTCATTAAAATAAACAAATTCATGTTTAAATCTTCCCTTCATTAAATTTATCTTACAATCTATGGGAATGACTAGAGCAGTGAAACCTATTGTGAATAACTGGTAATTCTGCAGACATTCAATAGGGTTTTTAACTGTTGTTTAGATTTTGAATCCAAATACATGAGGCCATCTTCTGTGTCTGACATTGTGTAAGTACAATGTTCCACTCAATCATACAATTAGACATAGTATTTTACTCAATTCACAATCAAAAAATGCCAAGTCTGAAAAATGTGACATTGTCCCTCCAACATATCAGTCCTACCTGAAGACACAACATTAATGGCACTTCAGTATTGAACAGTAAGTATCAAAATAGATAAGGTGCTTCTTCAAATACAGCATATTAATAAAAGGTTTGCACTTACTTGTTATTGTCAGTGCAAGTGACATCATAACCAAGGGTTTTCAACCTGGTTTCTAATATCTTTACACTGTGAGTCCCACAGGAATCTCTGTCAGGAAGGATTTCAATATTATTGCAAGTCTTTTGTAAAACAATTTCTTTTCATGGAACTTGATGGAATTAGTAAAGTAAATCCCCATTACTTTGCCTCTTCTGTATTCCATAGTACCCCCAGAAAATAGTGTACATTGCTATTTATGCTTCATTTGCTTACACTACAGTTATTTCACAATTTATGCTTAGTTTACAGAGTCTGGAAGATTAGCTTCAGCCAGTGTAGCATTTTCAGATTCTATTAACCAATGATCCCGCATTTAATATTTGACTAGACGGAAAAAGACCTAAATAATTTTGTAAAATATTTATTGTTTGTAATATTCTTTGGCAACTATTTAGTAGGTAGTGGTAAAGTTGATGCTACCTGTCCTTACAGAGAGAATTATACGTGTTGTTAGAAGCTTGTTCTCTCTCAGGAATGTTGAATAATAGAAAAAAACAAAGAGAGAGAAAAAACCCAGAAACAATCCTAAACACAGCTCCTGTTTCTAGCACTGATTTTTAAATTTGTAGTTCAAATAGCATAAGAAAGTTTAGCATAATACAGAACCCACTGAGACCTCTAAACTTGCACCAGCATAAAGTATTAAGGCCAGTGCTACTTATCTGCTGGGCAGTAAATACCCATGACTAAAGAATCATATGGAGACCAACAAGATAATTGTAGAAAACAATTACTAAAAATACACAAATACTTCCATGCATCCATTAACTGAAAGATAAATTAACATTCAGTGCTTGTCTTAACTTCGTTTTGTAATAAGGGCAACTTTTGCAAAGATGAGCTGTATGCTTTTTTCCCCTCCCAGAGGGTATGATTCTTTGATTTAGAGAGATAGGCTGAGAAATGCTAATCTGAACTATGCTATGTAGACTCCACAGCATTGTGGTAAAACACACAACAGACTATTCTGTTTGGACTGATCAGTTTTGTTATATTTGTTTATTACTTATTTTTTGTTTGCTTTAATTAAATTACCAGCAAAATTAGACACTTTTAAAGCCTACATTTTATTACTGGATTATTTATTGAGAGAAAAGGAGCCCCCTGTTGGTATGTGTCTTCTTCTACAAATTTTCCAGCAGTTGAGTGAAAATGAAAAGAATGCATATGGTAAGGTGAAAAAAAATATCACTCATCAGCACTTAATCTGGAATCCATATTGACTCTTGTTCATGCTCCATCTTCATTCAAGGTCTGAGATCCACACACATATCAACCAAGAGTTGGCTCCAGATCTAATATCAGAATTTATTTCTATGGCAAGTTGTGTCTTCTGTGTTCATGAAAACATCTAAAATATTTAAGTTTAAGTAGTATGCAAATATAATCAAAGAGAAAGATAAGGTGACATTTTAAAGACAGGTCCAAAAGGGAGAAGCTAATTTTTTTCTGAAGATGGAACTCACATATCTGGTCCTTCAATATCATCCACAACCCAAATGACAATTTGTGAGATTTTGCCTTTCTGGAGATTAGGTATTTCATAATCTGCAAAAAAACTGATCAAAGAAAAAAAAATTAGAACTATAAAGAACATGAAAATTAATTAGTCTTTTCCTCCTCTGCATTAATGAATTCACCTAAAAGTGAACCAGAATGAACTTTTAAAAATGCAAAAACAAAACAAAAAGCTTTTGATACTTCTTCATAATATCCAGTCTAAGAAAATATGAAATCCAAAGGTTGATTTTAATGTCTGTAGATTGAGTTTTGTGTGGTTTT